>CM049571.1:3761423-3966423 GCA_027123335.1 Amphiprion clarkii | reverse complement strand
GCAAATATAATTTTAACCTCTGCATCTGAGAGACATTAAAAATTAGCTTTTTTTTCCCCAAGTTGTGATTACTTTTTATTTCACAAACTGAAAAAATAGGACAAAATTAAACGTAAATTGTGGTAGGTGCAGAAATGTGGACATCCCACTAAATCAGCACTGAGTAAATCCCTTTTGGCAGAAATCAGTACTTTTGCAGCCAACTAATAGTCTTTCTATTGTTTGTCTATGAATTTCACATACTTTTCAGACTTTCTTGTATGCACGTCATTTTTAACATCTACACACAGATTTGCAGTAATGTTCAAGTCAGAGGACTGACAGTCATTGCAAAAGCATCAGTTTGTGCTACCTAAAGTAGTTCATATTGAATTTTAAGGTGCTCTGCTTTGGATTATTGCTCTACTGTAGCAACCTTTTTGATGACTGCATGACATTTGCATTTAGAAATGCAAACATTTTGTGGAATTGGATTCCTGTGCAATGTGCACTACAACCCTGGCATCAACTGACCGTTCTTAATGAACACTCCTTGGCCTGTCTTATAAGTCCAACCTGTTTTTTCCATTTAGTATTTCATTAAATAAAATGTGAAACAGTGATTTCATATTTGCTATATTTTATGGGTCTTTGCTGTAGCAGTGATATTCATTTTTGCCCTTCAGAAATTAACATAATGTTCATCGATATTGCATCTATCAAAGCATTGGTACGGAACATATTTGCAAACTGTTCACTAAATATACCACATTTACTTTGTTGTGTGCTAAATATCTGGTCTGCAACAGTATTTCCTCACAGAAAGTATAGCATGAATATTTATGAGAGACTAATATAGGACACTTCTCATCAAATTTTGACAGGTCCCAATCTTTGACGTATGGGGTCCAATGAGAGGCTGCCATGTCATAGAGTCCCTCCCTTAGCCACACCCCATCCGCCATATTTGTAGGTTTTTTATTTTTTAAAAAAGGAAATGACGAATTTTAAAATGCCGGAAACGAGCATTTTAAAAAATGATTTACAAATAAATTACTGTGCTACGGTCATTCAATAAGGTATGAGGGGAAGGGTGAATGAGAACCAATGAGAAGAGGAGTATGGGGGCTTCTTCATATATAAAAATGGAGTAGGCTGCTACATAGGCCACAACGTGGAATAGAGCTCACCATGGCTCAGAAAACTTTGGATGTCCTGGAGTGTGCGGTTCCCCGAGCGAGTGATGGCAAATCTGAGGCCTGAAATGGCTGGTTACATGTGCTTCTGTTTAGCACTGAAGACAGAATGTGCATCTCCTTCTCTCCGGGCCAAGAAAGAAGAGGAGAAGGGGTGGTCAAAGTCTAGCGAAACAACAGACTGAGAGGGTTGGAGTCTATCTTAGCTGACTTAAGGCAAAGACAGGGGACACCCTGGACAGGTCAGCAGTCTATCACAGGGCTACACAGAGAGAAAAACAATCACACTCACATTCACACCTATAGACAATTTTGAATCACCTATTAAGATGTCCGTGTAGTTTCTCATTCATCCAGGTCATGGTTATCCAAAGTTGATTAAAATCAATCCAACTGGACTTTAAGAAAGTTCCTTGAAGACATTAAATGTTCAGATTTTGGACAGGGAGGACAGATGGTTTGACAGAGCCGTGAAAGAAGCCATCCAAGTCAAAGTGGAGAAACCATCTCTGAACGGGGGGGTGGTCTGCGACATCATCTTTCGCCGATTTACAATCAGGTCCTTTCAAAACTCCCCAAAAGAACTACTCAGCAGAACGACTCAGGTGAGGTGGCTCATGCTAATGACCATCATTAGCATACGAGGGCTCGGTGAAACTCGCATTTCAACGACCCCCTTTGTCACTCCCTGGTTCCCAACGACCATCGTTGAGGAGCCAGACGGGTCTTGGCAATGTGAATAACACTGACCACACCTCACAGGGGTTATAAGCTGAGGCAACATCAACCACCACCAGAACTGAAGAAGCCTCTTGGATGAGAGGTGAAACGTCTTCAAGGAACTGTCTTAAAGTCCAGTTGGATTGATTTAAACAACTTTGGATAACCACCTATTAACCTGAAGAAAATCCACTAATGCACAGGGAGAACATGCAGATTCCACACAGAAACATCCAGGGTCCAGGCCAGGATGCGAACCAGGGATCTTCCAGCTGCAAGGCAACAGTGCTAACCAAACCCTTGTGCAGGCCACACATTTTTCAACTTTTGCAAATTAAAATAGCTCAATAATTAAATTTAATTAAACTTATTTTTATTTATATATTGTTACAATTTAGGAAATTCTAATCTTATCATGCTGCAAAAAGACATTTTCAAGTTCTCTCGCATTCTAGTCTTGCACATTAAATGGATCTCTCATTTACAAACAGCAAAATAATATCCTGACAATTGTGATGAAGTTCAGGGCTAAACATGAGGAGAACGGCTGTGTAACAAATGATTTAACGGTGATAGTTCAGCTGTCTGAAGTAATAAATAAAATACTACATATATATAACAGTAATAAATAAAAGTACACAGTATCATTGGTCAACTTCATAGCTAAGTAACCCACTCAAAAAACATTTCCAATACTTTCTGAAATGTAGATGCAGGTAAGTCATTGACTTAAAGTAAGTAAATACTTATGCAATCACATATTCTTTTTTTTTTTTTTTTTAATATTTTCAAAAGAGCCAAATTAAAGTGATTCAGTGTTGAATAACAGTTAAAGGGAACTTCCAAAGAGATTGAATACATTGTATAGTCACTGTATTTAAATACAGCATTCACCTTAATGTGCAGCATTCACTGCCAGCAAAAAGGGTGTGTTTTGTGTAAGTTTATTATCCTATACTTTATCCAGCTTAACTACCAAAATGTGTGGTACAAATCTAACAAACATAAATCCCAAAAGGCATCACATTCAGATATCCTCTGTCAGTTTCAGATACCCATGTATGCATTAATAGCACCTAAAATACATTTTTCAACATCAAAATCCAAAGGAAACATTTTAAATGTAATTTGTCAAGTCACAAGATGTTAATATGTAATCTATCTGCACTGACAACATCATTTATCATCATATCAACTCATAGCAACTAATGCATACTGACATTTCTAAAAGCTTTTGATAAAGCTCGATTAAGATTTAGAAAAGGTTGTTTGTAGTGACTGGAAGCAGATAAAACATGACAAAAACTACACCAAAACCTGACCCCGCTTCAAAATACTTGCAGTGTGGCAGACATAGATACAGACTTTATTAGCTTATTTTAGTCAAAAGTATTGGTTTAATAATTCATAGCTCTGGGCTGCGCAGTGGCTTGGTGGTTAGCACTTTTGCCTTGCAGCTAGAGGATCCCCGGTTCGCCTCCCGGCCTTACTGGGATCTTTCTGCATGGAGTCTGCATGGTCTCCCTGTGGATGCATGGGTTTTCTCTGGGTAGTCTGGCTTCCTCCAAAAACATACTGAGGTTAATTCGTAACTCTAAAGTGTCAGTAGGTGTGAATGTGAGTGTGTTTGTTTTTCTCTATGATAGACTGGTGACCTGTCCAGTGCCTTCACACTAAGTCAGCTGGGATAGATTCCAGCCCCCCTGTGACGATGATGACGATCAAACAGTGTGTAGATAATAGATGGAATTCATAGCTTTATTTAGTCAAACAATAATTGAACTTTGGCATGGAGGACTGCATTTGAAACACATGCTGTATTGAGAGAAAGTCAGCACACATGATAGCTTCATGTTATATTAATGAGAGGCTAAGAAAAAAGAAAGCAAATGAGGAAAATGACAAAAATAGAAAATACAGACAAATAACAAAAAAGAAGAATATCAGGGTTGGTAAAAGAATAAAACATGAAAAGAAAGCTCCTCAAAAGGAGGAATGGCAGTGACATGAAATGGTAATATGTAAGATGGACTGAAAAACAGGAAAAAAAACCCAGAAAGGATGATTAAAACCAACTTAGCAAAAATAACGAATTGATGAATGATGGACACAGAATAAAGGAACAGATTAATAGATAGACTTCAGTCAGACAGACAGATTAAAGACACAACAAGACAATGGGCTGCTGAAATTGACAAAAAAAGGTCAGATGATCTAAGCACCACCAAGTAATAAATCAAACTGAGCTATATGGACTCAGAGATGGACAGGAGGCAAACAGAAAGGAGAAACAACAAAGATGATGGAAAGATGGGAGTTGATGGGAAAAGGAGCTAAATAATGTGTGTTGTCTGTCTGAAACATTATAGATCCTCATCCTGCCTGTCAGGAGAAGACACTAAATAACAACAACAACAACAAAAAAAACTTAAGTAAAAGTATATGAGGCCATGAACAAGACAAAAAAAGTGGCGAAAGCTCCATGTCTGACAAACCAGATGTGGACTGTAGGTCTTACTATTCTCAAAGTTTATTTCACACAACCTTCCACTCCACTTCTGCTATCTGCAGTTACATATTTATCTAGGTATTGTACTGGGAGGCTGGCTGGTGAAAATAAGAATCTTTGTCTGAATGGCAGCTTTGCAAGAACAATCCATTTCCAGACAAGTGGCACAGAGAAACCATGAGCACGAATGGATTTGGAGACAAAAAACAACGTTTAAAATATAGCAAACTTGACTAATGACTCCAGTACTACACCAGAACCAGACAATTACTAGCAGGTGATGACTCAATCTGCTAAATGAAATTGTAGAATTGTAAACTAACAGTCTCGTGCAGAGTGGCTGGAAAACTGCAGATCATTGAAGCAGGATGAGGTGAGCCTGATAAAGGACAGGAAGCAGCCAGAGAGGAGAGGAAAGAAGCAAAAGGAACAGGAATACAAAAGCAACACAAAACACAACAAACGTCATGGCAGCTGCAATAATACGTTAACATTTCCACATTTTCCAGACTATATATCTATGCAATGACAAGCTTAAGTAAACATCTAACAAGATTAATATGCAAGTATGTCTCACTATTTTAGGTCCATATGTACAACAGTGAGAGAAGTATTGCTTTTGGTCCTTTTTGAAGATTTGCTGACAGTAATAACAAGAAATACTGAATAATGCCTGTGGTATCCTTCAAGTTTCCAAAGGCCATCTCCAGGCGAAGATAAGCGTAAATCGCATCTAAACACTGTCATTAGTTTTCATAGGTGGTGCAAGATAGCTTTTCTTTGTTGAATTAGACAAAGGCAAAACAATGACCTGTACAATCAGTGTTTGGGGGAGCTAATCATAGACAAGAGTTGATGGAAGCCTTGAGCTTTCACAGAAAGCACCTTATAAAACAGCTTCAACCAGATCAACCGTTTTTAACTAGAGGGTGGACTGAAAAATGAATAGGGAAGATAAATACAGGTAATGATACCAGAATTATCTGTCCCAGAATAAAAGATTTTGGTGTTTCAGTGATGCTATCCGCAAACAGGTGTGTTAGTCTGATCAAACAGCTGACTGAGTGTCTGTGGCTTTACTGGTCAGCTGTAAGTTGGAATGTGTGTAGATTAATGGTGGGACGTGATTTAAAAAATTAATCTAATTAATTACAGGCTTTGTAATTAATTAATTGTGACTAATCACATTTCTGTCAAGAAGCAATATTTGACACAATAAGCACAATAAGCGAAGTTTTTCAACTCAAATAAATTTTGGTCGATGCCTGAAACAATGAATAGACATATGGGTCATTACATATCATTTCATCAAGTGGTCCCCACCTGACCCCCTCAGATTTTTCTAAATTTTTACATACTTATAGAACATTACATATGATGGAACAATCCAAAATTTCAAGGCCTGATTGTAAAGAGTTCCAAAGTTATGACCATTTGAAGTAGGTAGGAGGTACCCTAAAATTGCAACCAAAATTAAGACTTGAAATTTTTGGCTATTTTCAGGCTTCTATAACTTCTGACCTAAAGGAGCTAGAGGTCTGAAATTTTCAGGATCCTTTCATAGGAATCCATAGTCCTAAGAAATGTGAAAATATTTACTTAAAATGTATAATTGCATGTTACAGAGAATGACAAAGTTGAGATTTTATCCATCGCAAACTTCTAAAATGCTACTTTTCGGCACCTGTTACACAAAAACTAATCATCCTATTCATTAGCAATTTTATGTGCTGCATCTTGGCTATGTAGGGAATGGACCTCTGTAAAATAAAGGTCCTATGTTATGTTATGTATGATATATGAACAGCTAAAAATCAAAAATATCTGTCTGACCTTCAGATTCAAAGGTCAGTATCAGCATGTGGGATAGGTAGTATCACAAAATAAAAGACACCATGTGAAAGTACAGGAATTGCCCTAAATTATGACACCAAGCACAACTTGCTTCTATAAATCCTTCTATGTTAAATGTTCAAATTAAATATGCACGTTTTCACCCCATATTTTAGTCACATATAACATAAAATTTAGTGATTTTCAAGTGTTCAAATGTATGTATTGCAGAGTAAAGAAGATATTAAGTACTTACAAATTTATACATCAACTGTTGTTAGAGTGAATGACCTTGTGTCCGAAGAAACTGTGGCAGATTAGTTGCAGCATGATCTGCATCCTGACCAGTATGTTGCAGCTGTTTATGATAATTACTGGTACTTGGGAAATGTTGTGGAAGTGTCAACTGAGCAGGCAAATGTGTTCCTGGACTTCATGAAACCAAAAGGCCCTGCCAGATCATTTTCTTGGCCCAGTAGGAAGGACCAGTGTTGTGTGCCAACAGACCATATCCTTACTCAAATTGCGGACTTGACAACAGCAAGGGGTCGTCAGTGTAAACTTAGCCAGGATGCAGAAAAGAAGTTTTCTGAACTGTTTAAAAAATTCCTGAAAAGACATAACTCAACTAACTTTGCAAACTATTCTTGAAAATTTATTTATTTATTTATTTATATTTTTGAAAAGCAGCTCGAAACGAACCGCAACACAACCAGCAGGTTGTGTTGCGGCTCGTTTCGAGCTGCTTTGCCCCCTGAGCTCATTTCCATGAAGTGGTTTCATATATGCAAATGTCCCGTGGAAAGTGGAGGTCCAATGCATCACAAAACTTTCATAAAACATCTAAACTAGCCATCGTTTAACTAAAACGAGAACAGATTCAGCAGCTTCTCGTGGTGCATTTCCAACAATGCAGCCCTGTGAACACGTAGCTTTAGCTCTGATGCTCACAGTCACGTTTTGCATTGAGGTGATACCGTCAGTTTGAAGTGCTGCGGTGAAGAAAACTCTTTGTTGTACAATTTGCACACAAGCACACTTTTATCCAAGTTGCCGTCAGGAAGATTTTTAAAAGAAAACTTTCAACCCAACAAGCCAAGAAATGTGGTCTTGTCTTCCTTCACCGTTCCCCAAACTGTCTTGTGCGCTGACATCACTCAGTACATCCTGTGCTTCTTCACAGCTGGCAGACAGACTTTGAGTTCATTACTGCCCCCTACCGGGCTGGAGTGTGCATCAGTGAAATTAGGAAACTGAGAAAGGTGTGATGAAATGCATTATTTTTCTTTCTGTAATTAATTAATCAAAATGAACGCATTAAAGTCCCAGCCCTAGTGTAGATACATATAAAGAAGCTAAAGTTTGACTGATGATTTAAAGCTCTTAAGATAAAATGACTTCCAAACTGGCCGAAAGTCAGTGTGGTACTTTTAAAGCAATAAAAAAAAAGCTAAATCTGGTATAAGATAAGATAAGATAAAGTTCTTTATTTCTCCCCACGCCAGGGGAAATTTACGTTACAGCAGCTTATGTAACAGTAGGCATAGTGATAAGAATAAACTGAAGTGCATTTAGGTCTGAGACTGTCCCATAATGCAGGATATCACTTTCATTTATGGCCAAATCAAAGAGAAATAGCTGTTACTGATTGAATATTCTCTGTAACAAGTACTGGTAGAATAATCCATTTTATAATCTGTGTCCTACCAGCTGCAGTACCAGCAGTGTAAACAGACTTCACAGCAAATCAGGACCAAACATAAAAACATATTTATACAATTTCTGCCTCACCAACTAAATACATGCTGGGTTCCCATGGCAACATGATGAATAAAATGTGTGATGCTGTAACTAAATGGCTTTATTCAGTGGTTTTAGTAATGTACAGCTCAGCAGGTTTACAGAAAAACATATTCCCTCAGTTAAGAATCTGTATCGCTCCTAAAGAATCATCAGTAAATGCTTTGGTTAAATTGAGATGCTTCTTCCAGCCGATTTAAATCTGAGGCCAATCCATGTGTGAAAATGATGACTCATGCTCCCTGAACCATTCATTCACAATGTGAGCCCCATGAATCCTGGCATCGTCATCTTGGAATATCATGTCATCGGGGAAGAAAAACTTTGAGAACATAACATTGCTGAACCTGACCAACCCCAGATCATAACCCCCACAGGCTGGTAGGAACTAGCCATGATGAGGGCATCACTTCCTTCGCTTTCTCCTTACTGTGATGCGCCCAACACTTTGGAACAGGGTAAATCTGGACTCATCAGAGCACATGACCGACTACGTTTGTTCCTCAAAGATGATGGCTCACAACTATCTTTCAAATTTTAATAATGCGTTGGACGGTTCTTAATCTGATTTTAGTAGCATCAGAAATCTCCTTAGCTGTTTTCTTTGCTTGATGCAGGCCAATAATTTGACCTTTCTGAGACAGATCAACTTCCTGTCCATGGTCACAGGATATGTCTTCTGACATTGTTGTTTAAAAAATGACAAGCTCCTCACTGAATCATTTAAATAAGTTGTTGCCAGCTGAAACATCTCTCATAGATAATGTAATTTCGTCACATTTTTTAAAGCAAAAGGCTTTTCCAACCTGTCGGCAGGTTTAAGAGTTCAAAGGGTTAAAATCTTGGTAATGGAACGCTTGAATGGAGCATATTTATGTATAGCAGTAAGTATAATATTACCTGGGTTGAAAAACATCTATTTTCCAACAATTGTTTTGGAAGGAACGTCTGCTTCAGTTCAGTATGTCTGTTGGAGAAATTTTGTCAGTAGTATAGGGATAAGATTGTCAGCAATTTTACCTTTTTTGGACTGCTGACATTTACATCAGGAAAAATTAAGATGAAATGGATATCATATGCAAGAATGGTCCCCATTCAGCTTTGAACCTTGGATGCTGTGGTTATGTGTGATGCACTGCAACCATCTGGCTATAGTGCAGATAAGTGCAGTTAATTCTTTGTCCCATTTCTTAGTCACACGCTCACACACTCTCTTGTCAGCCTCCTAAAAGCATTTTAAATGGCTTTCTCTGGCAGTTAGCATTTTCCAAAACCTGCATTCTTGAGCCCCTCATCATTACTGTGACACTGGTAATGCTTACTGACACACACACACACACACACACACACACACACACACACACACACACACACACACACACACACACACACACACACACACACACAGGTAAACACAATGACAGAAGTTAGCCAGCAAGCACAAATGTATTACCAGATTTTCACACCCACATTCATCTGTTTGTTCACACACGCACATAAACAAACAAGTACACTCTTCCCCTTGACAGTCAGTGAGCCAGCAGCAATTAGCAGAACAGAGGTTTTTGCTCTGCGGGGGAAGCAAAACTCGTTTAGCGATCACATTACTCTGCATAATGTGCCATTAATGACATGCTAATCGTATGTAAATGAGATGCTAATTGAGCAGGATTTAATTCCAACCAACAGATGGTTTCTGTACTGCTGTAATGGAGCCTCTGATGGCTTTGCGAGGCCTGTGTGGGTGTGTGTAAAGCGTGGGTGTGTGGGCAGCTGTATCTGTTATATGCATGTGGCCGTCCACTGACAAAAATGAAACAAATAAACAAAGATAAGGAAAATGAATGAGACAATAAAAGACTAAAAGTCAATCTGAGAGAATCTGAGTGGCAGAAAATTAGTCAGAATTGAGTGTGAAAGGTAAAAAAAAAAAAGTCAAAGAAAAAGTGACATATGTAAATAATAACACAAAGACAGTGACCCAAAGAGAGGCAGAGACAGGGCAAGTGAAGGGTGACTTTAAAAGTGATTTTACCATCTGCAGTTTATATTCTTATATTGCCAGTAGTAATGGGACTGCTGTTGGAAAAACGTTGACAACTGTGCAGTTCAACAGAGCCTTTTGGCCTCTTTTGCAAACACCTGTACAACTGCACACACCTTTTCAAAGTTAAAACTGCGGTAGGGAGAAATCTAGAAATCCCTTTCACATTTTTGCTCGAATCACCGACTGTATGAACATGATGAATGTAGCCTCTATACCTGAAAAGTGAAGCCAACAAGGAAGTGCTTTAAACCTGCATTATTTCCAAAAGCCAACAAGAGGCAACTCCTCTGGTTGCAAGAAGAAGTCTTATGCCAGAACTTCCTTTTGGCCAACCGAAAGTCTTTCTCCATAGCCACTCTGAACACCTCCCACACCCAAGTTTTAGCTTCCACAACTGACACAGTTGAAGCCCTTTCAGCTGAGCAGTATCTGTCTGCATCAGAAAACCCTGGAGCCAACCAAGCCCTAAAAGCATCCTTCTTCAGCCTGACAGCTTCATTCACCGCTGGTGTCCACAACCAGGTTGTTATGTTGCTGCCATGACAGGCACCAGTGACCTTCTGGCCACATCTCCAAACAGCTGCTTCTGCAATGGAGGCTCTGAACGTAACCCACTCAGATCCCATATACCCAGACTCCCCTGAGATGCAGGAGAAACTTTTCCAGAGGTGGGAGTTGAAGACTGTGGGTCAGAATGGCAGTGGACAGAGTGGAGCCTTCAAGTCGGTCTCAGTGAACTTGTCTAGTTTGAAAGAAAGCTGGCGGTACTCAAGGATACCTTATGATGGATGGTAAGTAGAACTCAAAATGGAGTTTTCAAGTGTGATCTTTAAGGGATTCTTACGCATTTCATTAAGAAAAGAGGGGTCTGAACCAACCTCCATTGGACGGAGCTGAGGTCCAGACGTTGCTTGCAGAGCTACAATTTTAGATACTTTTGTGGTGTATGTAATTCCAAAATACTATAATATGGTGACATTTACCTGTGTGCACCTGACAGACAGCTGATCAGAGCAATACTAAATATGCCCATATGAACATCAGACATGTTACACTTCTAATACTGATACATAAACAAGGTTCAAACATTACACCATCCTGACAGACATGTTCCACATCTGGTATGGTGTCTTGGTGTCCTTTTGCTCCACTGATCACAGAGAACCCCATCTCTAGTCTGTGGCTGTGAAGGTGTTAAAAATCCAGAGCTACAAGAGGAGGATAAATATCTGCTTTTGCTCTGTTTCACTGTTGTTAAGGGCTGGTGGATCCTACATAGGTCATGGGACAAGTTGACACACAGCAGCTCAATCACATAGTCCAATTTGATTATATATATATTTTTTTTTGGCCTTTTTCGCCTTTATTTGATAGATGCAGTGGAGACTTACAAGAAAGGAGGGAGAAGAGTTGGGGGAAGACATGCAGCAAAGGGCTGTGAGCGGGAACTGAACCCAGGCCGCTGCGTCGGGGATCAGCCCCTGGACATGGGTCGCCCGCTTAACCCGTTGAGCTATCCAGGAGCCCAATATGATTTTTTTAATCTGGATGTAGAGTTCATTTACAGCAGGTGTTGAGGTTGAACAGGGTCTTGGGGGAGGGAATCTGTGGTTCTGGCTGGGACTACTGAGGGTTTATCCAGTCAGGTGACTAACCATTCGGGGGTGCAGATCTTGTTTCAGGACACGAGGCCGGTGAAGAGAGGGCATGTAGATTGTCAGAGGAGGGGCTCCAGGGTAGCTGGAAACTAGGTCGACTTGACTGGGGATTGAGGAAGTTGCCATGCTCAGAGGGAAAGGTCTCTGCTCCTAATACCAGTCTCTACACTTCTCATCCAGCAGCATAGCCAAATGCTTTCCCTTCTGTCGTCGGTTGTAGAACCCAGCATGTACAACATCCACCTGTCTAGACTCAGGACTCGACTCAGGATTTGAGCGGAAAGACTTGAGACTTGACTTTGACTTGCAAAAAAGGACTTGATCCCACCTCTGCATTTAAGTATAGGACTGCATATGTTAATGTGTACATGGAAAAAATTATTAGACCACAGTTGTCTTCTTCACTTTCTTGTTCATTTTAATGCCTGGTACAACTAAAGTTACATTTGTTTGGACATATAAAATGATTACAACAAAAATAGCTCCTAAGAGTTTAACTTGAGAGCTGATATCAGCCATTTTCCGTGGTTTTCTTGATAATAATCAAAACCACTTCAGTTCTTACATCAATAGCTATGGCATTGTATGCCAAAAAGGTGCTTTTAGGCATTCCATGTTTTCTTTTCTGTCTGTTTTAGTCCCATGATGCACACAAGAGTTAGTACTTGATTGCATAACCATTGGTTCTGATGACTGCAGCCATGCGTCTTGGCATGCTGTCCACCAGCTTCTGGCATTGTTCTGCTGTCACAGCAGTCCATTCCTGTTGCACAAATTCAAACAAATTTGATTTGTTTTTGGGCTTGTGGTTCTCCATTTTGTGTTTGATGACTTTCCATTGGTTTTCAATTGGATTTAGATCTGGTGATTGAGCAGGTCAAGGCATGGTTGGAATGTTCTGGTTCTCCATCCAAGCTTTAACTGACCTTGCCGTGTGGCAAGGGGCATTGTCTTGTTGGAAAATCCAACCATCAGCTGGAAAGAGTTTTCCAGCTGATGGACGAAGACTGTTTTCAAGAGTAGCCATGTACATGACCTGGTTCATTCGCCCTTCACAGTTGCATTTGCCCTGTTCCACCCAAACTGAAACAACCTCAGATCATCACTGACCCACCCCCATGTTTTAGTGTAGGGGCAAGACAATTTGGTTTGTAGGCTTCTCCAGGGTTCTTCCTACCCAGTAAGTTGACTGGAGTGGGCATCAGCTGAAAATTAATTCATCACTGAAGACAAGCTTAGCCCAATCATCGACAGTCCAATACTTGTGATCCCAGCAAAGAGTAACTGGACTTTCCACTGCCTATCACTAAAGAGCTTCTTCCATGCCATGTGTGACTTCAAACCATCTTCAAGAAGTCACTTTCCAACTGTCCTTAGTCGAAAAAGTCACATTTCCCTACAGTGCCCACTCATTTGTAAGGTCACTGGAGGTCTGACGATGGTTCCTGACACAGGAATGGATGAGTGCATGGTCATCTCATACCGTAGAAAGACATTTCCTGCCGCAATCAGCTAGCAATTTGGCAGTACCATGTTGGGCTTGTTTTTTCTTGGTGTAATGAACGGCTGTCTTGGAGATCTTCAGTTTTTTCACTATGTCAGGCTGGCTGCTGCCAGGCCTAGTTAGTGCCCTCCCCTCTCCTTCCTCTTTCCTGTTAAGGCAGCCCAGCAGTGCAGAGGAGGCAACAGGTGTTCCCCATCGGCCATAATCAGCCAGCTCAGTGGAGTGCAACCAATCAAGCCTCATCCAGTCACTATATAACCAGACACGACCCAGCTCTCAGTGCCGGATCGTAAAAGGAAAAAGACAGAAAGACATGTTCCTTCTGGACCCACCCGTTCCTGCCGTTTGTGCTGTCAACACGGGACCCTGGACCCGCTGAGCAAAGGGAACACTCACCAGAGCCAATTCCCTCCATCTGGTGTCCTTCCCCACTCACCTGTTGCTGCTCCAAACCCTGGCTGCCTCTGCTGTGAGCTGGTTCTGAGCATTCCCTGTGTACTTCGTGAGTTTGTTGTTCAATTATAGTTATAGCTCCCGTTAAGAGGACCGTATTTTGGAGATGACTTCTTTTGTAGTTACCTCTCGCTATCCTTGTGGAGATAGCCTTGCGTTTAGTTTAGAGTATTTGTGAGATTAATCCTTTCTCGCCTAGGCGTTACCTACCGCGAGTACAATTACAGTTTTGTCCAGTTACAGTTCCGCCCGGCCCCTAGGTGCCACTGTTAGCTCCAGCGCCTTTTGCGATCTATTTCCGTTTCCTGTGTTAATCCTGATTTCCGTTTGTTGTCCCAGAAAACGTTGCAAATAAATCAGTGTTGCATTCAAATACCGACTGTTCATTTCCTGCCCCTGAGCCACCCTGAACAGTATGACACACTACCTGTCTCTCCCTCATGCCAATTTCCAGTAGTGCCAAGATGTCTGCCTTTGTGACTTCATGTAATTCTTTGATGAAATAAATGATTTTACCTGTGCCCTCAGGCAACACTGACTTCAGGTCGAATGAAGATGTAAGGACAAACTACATGTATCTTGGGAAATACTAAAAGACAGTCTCACTAACTATCAAAGGGTTATGAAAGAGGAAAAATGTCAATATTTATCCAATATCATCTCAAGCAACAGTCATTGCCCCAGAGTTCTGTTCAACACAATTAACTCTGTTGTAAAACCACACACATCTGTTCTGGCTGATGCTTCAGTCAGGACTAGTAAAAGAATTTTTCACTGTTAAAGTTGCCACTATCAGGCAGCAGTAATTTAAATGCTGACTTGCCCATTGTTCTGGCATGTTCTGCTGTGTTTGAGAAGTTTGAACTTGTTTCGCTGTCTACGCTCACTAAAGTGGTGCAACATATGAAACCTACAAGCTGCCCCTTGGACCTTGTTCCATTGTTCCAAATTGTTGGTTGAGGTCTTCATGTTATGGATCCTCCGTTCAGAGGCTCAAAAGCAGTGTAAAGTAGTGATGTTACGCTCGAGCCAGTTTGCTTGACACAGTGCCGAGCTTTTGAAGCGAAAGTGTTCAGAGACTGTGTTTCGATCCCTGCTTCAGCACGCCCACAATCACGTGACTATCGAGAGCGAGGCCTCGTTACGTCACAGCGTGTGTTGCGGTGCTTCGCGGGAACTTTGAAGGGGTTGGACATTTCAGCCTGTCCAGGTGTTAAAAGGGGTCTGATTCACTCCTCAAACTGTGGGTTCTTGAGAGGAGGAGATTACGCTAGCACATTTGTCATTTGTCATTTTGAAAGAAGTTAAGGAGAGTATACATTTAGGTAGAATTTAGTTTAGATATATTTAGTTGCATTTCATACATTTAATAACACACATATACATACACAGAGATTCACACATACACACACATAGATTCACACATACACAACACACATTCATTCATAAAAACACACTACACATATAGTAGATTAGGTTAGAGATACAGGTACATAAAGAGAGTTTAAATGGTTGAAAGAGTGTTCTGTGAGTGAGTTGTGAGAGTGCAAGGTGTGTTTGTGAGGAGTGAGTGAAGCAGTGAGGGAGGGATATGGAGGAGCAGCCAGTGCCCAAAAGAGCACACTCTTATGCTTGGGAGCACTTTGATCTTATTAATCCAAAGAAGGTCAAGTGTCTCATCTGTGCTCAGGAGCTGACTTTCAGCAACAACACATCGTCAATGCTGCGACATCTGCGCAGCAAACACCCAGAGACGACGCCCATTACAGCTCCTACAGCTGCTGCTGCTGCTTCTGGGGGTGTGGAGACCAGACGAGGTAAGCCTAATGCAATTTCTATAGATTAAAACACATCACTATAATGTATATATATTTATATATATTCTAAGAGTTTTAGAAATAATGTTTGTATACTTTCATTGTAAGGTCGCCAAGCTGTGTTGGATGAGGCACTGGTGGATATGATTGTGACTGATTCACAACCTTTTAAAGTGGTGGAGGACAAAGGCTTCAGGGCTGTTGTACAAAAGCTGGACCCAACCTACATCCTGCCTACTCGCCAAGCCTTACAAGCCATGGTCGAGAAGCGCTATAACGAGGCTAAAGAGAAGGCAAAGCGGGAACTAGAGAAAGAACAATCTGTTAGTTTAACTGCAGACATGTGGACATCTATGAACATGGACGCTTATCTCGGGGTCACCTGCCACTTTATAAATGACAGAATGGAGCTAGCAAGTGTTTTACTTGGTGTGGGACATTTCACACAGTCCCACACAGCAGCTAATTTGAGGGATGCCATGGAGCACCAAACTAATCAGTGGGGCTTGAGAAATAAAGTCCATTGTTTAATCACTGACAATGTGTCAAACATGGTCCTTTGTGCCAAAATGTTGGCTGTTAGAAATGTGCCATGTCTGGCCCACAGTTTCAACCTTATTGTGAAGAAACCACTGGATCAAACACCCCAACTTGCAGACATTAGAATGAGAGGCCGAAAAATAGTTGCATTTTTTAGGACAAGCACAAAAGGCAAAGAAAAACTGGCAGAGATGCAAACTCAGCTGCAGAAGCCAGTTCACAAACTAATCCAGGAAGTTGAAACCCGGTGGAACTCCACATATTTAATGCTACAGAGACTGTATGAACAACGGGAACCAGTTGGTGCGGCAGTAGCATCCCTCACCACAGACATTCCTCTTCTTTCCTATGCAGACTATGAGACAGTCAATGAGTGCGTTGATGTTCTTGCACCTTTCCATCTGGCTTCCACAGAGATGTCAGCTGAAAAACATATTTCTGCCTCAGAAGTCATTCCACTGATCCGAATGGTGCAGCACAAACTGGCTGTAAAGGCCACAACCATTAAAAACCAAACAGCACTGCATCTAATTACCCAACTACAGCATGAGTTGCACAAGCGTTGCACAGTGGAAAATGTTAGAGTTCTGGCCTTAGCCACCATCTTAGACCCAAGATTTAAAACTTTAACATTTGGAAATGAAACGCATGCACAAGAGGCCTTGTCAAAACTGACTGGCTCAATCCCAAGCCTGTGGACTGCTGCTCGAACCGGCGCGCACCAACAGCGTCATCTGACGCGTCATCAGAGCGCCACTGCTGCTGGGCTTAAAAACTACAATGGAGTATCTTCAGGCCCCCTGCTGGAGCAGCCGGGCACTGTATGTCCTGGGAAACACGGAGTGGATCCTACAGTGCTGCGCTCTCTGGTCAAGTTGACTCCCATCTCATCAATTAAAATGGAACTATTAAACTGTCAATCACTTGCGAACAAAGCGTCCCTTATCCTTGATCACACATTAGATCAGGAACTTAACTTTATGTGCCTCACAGAGACCTGGCACAAAACAGAGGTGTACTCGGCATTAAATGAAGCCTGTCCCCCTGGCTACACATATCTAGAAAAGGCTAGGGGCATCGGACGTGGGGGGGGTCTGGCAGTGATACATCACTCTGACTTGCACCTGTCCTCTGTCACTCTGCCAAAGCTTTCTTCATTTGAATGCTTGGCTTTTACATGCGCAAAACCTCTCCCACTCACAACCATCCTCATATACCGGCCACCTAAACCACACCCAAGTTTCATTTCAGAGCTAACTGAGTTACTTTTGTCAGTGTGCACAACATCTACCAATGTTGTAATTCTTGGGGACTTTAATATCCATATAAACTCTCCCTCAAGTCAATACACCACAGAACTCACACAGTTACTTGACACATTAAATCTCACACAACATGTAACTGCCCCTACTCACACAAAAGGGCACACGTTGGACCTCATCATCACAAATGTTTCTGTCAGTAATGTTCATGTGCATGATCTCGGTATATCTGACCACAATGCAGTATCCCTGGACTTTTCACTTCAGACCTCGCTCAATAAACCAAAACATCAAATCAGTTTTCGGAAAATAAAAAACATTAACCCTGAACACTTATCGCACGACCTACAAAAGCTGACGACATCTGCCCATCACTTCTCCTATGATGGGCTTGTGGACTACTACAACACTGGATTGAGAAACAATGTATTGATTTTCCTCAGAATTGCTTTATATGCTTATGTTTATGTTTAACGCAATAAAGAATTGAATTGATTGCAGATGATACTTGACGCCCATGCACCCCTCAAGACATGAACTGTGACCTTCACTTGCCCCGCTCCGTGGTACACTGGTGAGCTGCATTGACAGAAGGCGGCTGGGAGGATCCTTGGGAGGCGTTATCTTGCCTCAGAGCTGACTGTCCATAAAGACGCATACAAAGAACACCAAAGATCCAAGACCAAATCACTGGCCAAATCACGCCATGCACGGTCACAACACTATTCCAATATCATCAATAATAGCCCAGGAATTTCCAAACAACTTTTCAAAGCAGTTAACCATCTTCTCAGTCCACCAGGCCATATGCAAGACACCAATACAGATGACCAGTGCAATCTATTTCTCAACTTTTTCACCTCAAAAATCAATACAATTTGCTCGAATTTAACACCCTCTACCACCATGCCATCCACTTCCTCCACCCCAGCACCTGTCTTCTCCCATTTTGCCCTCCTCTCACACAGACAGGTTGAGGTTCTCATCCACAGCATGAGATCCTCAACATGTTCTCTGGATCCTTTTCCCACTGCCCTAGTCAAATCAAATATCTCTGCATTAACCCCTCTCATTACCATGATCATAAACTCTTCCCTGCAATCCGGTTACCTTCCAACCACCCTGAAAAATGCACTAATCAACCCCCAGCTAAAAGAAATCCTCCCTCGACCCTGGTATTTTATCCAACTATCAGCCCATTTCCAACCTCCCTTTCCTTTCCAAAGTAATAGAAAAAGCTGTCACCTCTCAAGTCCATAATCACCTACACTCACACAGTCTTTATGAAAAATTTCAGTCTGGTTTCCGCCCTGCCCTTACCACAGAGACAGCCGTGGTCAGGGTCACCAATGACCTGCTGGTGGCATCTGACTGGGGCTGTCCATCCCTCCTCTTCCTCTTGGACCTCTCAGCTGCCTTTTATTATTATTAACCTGGGCCTTCAGCAGAAGACAACTTGTGGGATCTTTTGGACAGCAGAGTTGGTTTGTATTATGAACTGTTTTTACTGTATGCATCTTTTTTTATTATAAAAGATGGCTAATTTCCCCCATTCTTTTTGTTTAGGAAGAACACAACAATCTCAAAGTGCTACTGCAGATGCGACAGTAGAAGTGCAGAGATATCTGTCTGAGCCCTACTTCTCCAGAGGAGAAGACCCGCTCACTTACTGGGAAGCTCGTCAAATTCTATAGCCAAACCTCTTTAAGATGGCCAAAAAACACCTGCATATGCCAGCAACTTCTGTGCCATGTGAGCGGGTCTTCTCCAAAGCTGGAGAGGTAGTCAGTAAGAAAAGGAACAGACTGAAACCACGCACTGTTGAAATGCTTCTTTTTAAAATGAAACCTCTAAACAATCCTTAGTTTACACCCCATTTATATTTCCACAATGGCAAAGTTGCAGAAGCACTACCATTCACTTCCACATCACATAATACTAGAGTCCCACACAAACTAGCACAAGCACTTTCCTGTCCCCCAATACCTCTATACACATCGTATGTATGTATGTATGTATGTATGTATGTATACACACACAAACATGTATACCGTTTTCAAATATTTATTGCAAGTACAAAGCAGCGCAAGACAAGCAGTCCTGAGGCTTTTTCAGTTTTTTCCACTTAGATGCAGTTCTTACACAGGGCCAGCAGAGGTCACTCTTCTGGCTCTGTCAAATACTTCGAAGCAATGCGTCATTCTTGATAGAATTGTGTCAAAGTGGTTCACTGCTTCATGAAGCTTCGACTTCACCATCACTAGGGGAAAGAGACATGATCACAAGCGAAGGCAAGTAAAACAATATTTATTTACAAGTTGTTCCAAAAACAGAACTACAAACATGGGAGACTTAACTACAACCAGAAGTACTGATCAGAACAGGATCTGACTAGAGCTCCCACTAGTGGGAGGGTGGACTAAAACTACCAAGGTTAGTACAAAAAAACTGACAAAATAAACAAAAAACCCATGCAGGATAACACCCAGGCAGGAAGCAAACAAATACTGAATAACAGGTAGTCTTAAACTATAAGACAGGCAATTCGGCTTGGCTAGACTTAACAAAACTAAAAGTAACTGAACATGAACTGGCTCAACATTCAAGTGGGACTTATCTGTGAGGAAGGCCCTAGGGATATACTGGCCAGGGGGTAGTGGCAGCAGGACAGATGGCGCGAGGCAGGTGGTCTGAAGGTCGGATGGGGGCTTCAGGGGAAGGCTGGGGACCAAGTGTGGAAACTCAAAGGTCTGGCAGAAGGACTGGGGACTCCAGTGGCGAGGCTGAGGGGGTTTCTGTGGTTGGACAGGTGAATGAGCAGGTGCTGAGGTAGAAGACTCCGATGGAAGAAGGTGTCCCACCATGTTGTATAACCGAGGAGCAGAGGGAGGCCAGAATTCCACTTGGTTCCAAGGAGACAGATACAGGTTAGAGCTGGCAGCTGGGAGGCCAGACTATAACACAAGAGAAGGGAATGAATACTGAGCCAGGTAAGAGAGCTAAACCGTGAACAGGTTGTCAGCTACCGACATGGCTAGTTCAACCGTCCAACATCAACTGAGAGCAGAGCGTCTGCTTAAATGCAAGAGGAGATGGCCAATCGCTGATTGCTCCCAGCTGCGTACCAATCACACCCTGATTGGAGTGACAGTACCTGCCTGTCATCCTGAATCACATGCCACCTGAGAGAGGGATAGAGGGAGAAGGGAAAGAGGGGAAATAACCTGCCACTATCTGGCTCCAGGGGCAGATTACATTTTAACATTGTTGATCCCAGTCTGCTGGTTTTTATTAACTCTCTTCTCAGTTCTGGACTTGTTCCAGCTGCATTAAAACATGCTCTGAATTGGCCTCTATTTTAAAAACCTGCTCGATTCCTTCAATTTTATCAAATTTTATTTTTAGTTTCAAACTTGCTCGTTTTGTCCAAGGTTTTAGAAAAAGATGTTTTTACATAGTTACAGTCTTTCTTAGAGGACACCAACGTTTTTCTATCTTACTGATCAGAGTTTTCAGAAATGTTTGGTGACCTGTCTTCCTCTCGTCTGTCTCTCTCTTGCGGAGTACTGCAAGGTTCAGTTCTTGGCCCTACTCTATTCTCCCTTTATATGCTGCTGCTTGGGTCAGTTACAGCGGAGCATAATCTGTCTTTCTACTGTTATGTGGGTGGCATTCAGATTTACCTACCAGTGCAACCAACAGAAAGTGAGGCACTAAAAAGTGTTACTAGTTGTATTCGGGACACTGAACAGTGGCTGTCATCCAACTTTTATGAATGAATGCACTGTGTTTGGGGAAACTGATATATTATTGCTCAGTCCAATGACTTCTAGTTTGACTTTCAAAAAACCTGGGGGGATGGTTGACAGAGACTTGAAATTTGACGAACAAATTGACACAATAAAGCAAGTTTCTTTCAATGACATCTTTTAGCCGAAGCCAAACCTTTTCTTAATCATACCGACCTTGACAAAGCTATTCATGCTTTTATCAGTTCAAGACTAGACTACTGCAATGCACTTCATATTGGCATCTCCCAGTCTTCTATCAGCCACCTACAACTCGTGGAGAAGGCCACAGCCCATCTTTTAACAAATTTCACCCCTGTCCTTTACGCTCTCCACTGGCTTCCAGTCCTGTTTAGAACTGGCCTGAGGGCTGTGCTACAAAGCAAGATTAGTGGGTTAGTGAGGTATGCTAAGCTTAAAGTTTTCATTGTAATGAAGATGGCTCACTATTAACTAGCTAGATCTTCTGGATAACTGATGCTGTGGAGCCAACTTGGTCTAGAGCAGGTTATGTTCAGAGTTTCAGATTTAAATCGGCTCGAAAAAGTGTCTCCCTTTAACCAAATCGTTTCCTGACAATTCTTTATAAGTGACACAGATTCTCAGCTAAGTGAATATGTTTTATCTGTAAACCTGTTGAGCTGTACATTACTAAAAACACAGACATCACACACTGTATGCATCATGTTGCCATGGGAACCTGGCATGAAGTTAGTCGTTGATGCAGACATCACATAAATATGCATTTCTGTTTGGTCCTGATCTGCTGGTACTGCAGCTGGTACGACAGAGTTTAGAAAACTGATTATCCTATTGGTATTTATTACAGAGAATATTCAATCAGTAACAGTAACTACACTTTGATTTGCATAAATTCTGACTTCAAATATCTCTGTAAGGCCACTTGATATTCTATGCGATTTTTAAAATCTTTTATTCCTCACTAATTGCCAGAGAATTGTGGCCGGTTAGGAAATAATGGCACCAACAAAGAACAGTGCTGTCAGTTCTTACAAGCTGTCTAGGGGAGGATTGCCTCTCATCGCTACACCTTGAAGTTGTCAAAGCACCTGGTTCATGTAGACTGTCAGTGCACAGTCAGGTCAGCTTAATAATTAATTAGCTTTGCCATGATAAAAATGACTCAAAGTAAAAGAAGAAGAGAGAATTGCTTCACAATATTTTCTGTTTTGAGAAATTACGTGCAGCAACTCTGGACAAATTTTTTTTCACTGTCAAAAGCTGACCTCTATTGTCTCAGTAGAATAGTTAATAAATGTTTTCATTTAGACCAATTCATGGTCTCGTGTTTTCTTTGTTTGGGAACTGAGGTCAATTTAATCAGAATTCTAGACTTTCAGATATCAGAATGATCAACTTCATTTTAATCAAAGTCTCTTTGAGACTTAGTTTAAATTGATAATTTCCTCAGACAAGCTGAGGATGGTGCACCTAAATTAATGAGTGCAACTTAACTACATTAGCAGTTATGCTACAGTAAAAAAAAAAACACATTTAGAGGAGGTGGCAAAAGGCAAACTTCAGCAATAGGACTGTGACACGGAAGAGTGCAGTTTGTCTTCTGCTGACGGATTCTTTTTTGTTTGTTTAGGTTTGGCAACAAGTAGCCTGTTTTTCTGTTTTCAGTAGATTTACCATAGCCAGGTTTATGTCTGCATTAGTAAGCTACAGAACCTGAAATTCAAAGTCAGTGAAAAGGGCTATCACAATGGTGGCTGTCACCTTTCTTTGTTAACTCAGGCTTTCTTCTTCAGACTCTGCTTAGTCACACAAAAGGGGGCACGTAAAACATCATGTGACTCTTTTGACATACAAAATGGGCCAGTCGAGGGTCGCATTCAGTCACAAGTAACAAGTTGTTATAATAAAGAACTACAAAGAATCTAAAAATGTATTGCAGTCAAAAGATGCAAGATATGAATGCTAGTGCAAAACTCTTTATTGTGTGAATTAAAATGTTAAACATCAATGCGGCTGCATATTCCTAACATGATAGCTGCACATTAGAGCTGTTAAACTTGAAATGTCATACATTTAAACTCAAAATCAAAGAAGTGCATTTAGATCTGGTATGGTCCCGTAATGAAGAGTATCTCTGTAGTTTCTGGGCAAATTATATCATGTTTTGGTTGTCGTTTAGGCTGTTAATTGGTTTTTATTTTTCCTCTGCTCCACTCCCTTCCTCCCTCTTTGGTTCTACCTCATTCCCTTTCGGTGCTGAGGGCGGCTCAGCTCCATGCAGCTGGCTAATGAGACACACCTGCAACCTATCTGACCTCATCAAGTGCTCTATAAACCTGCTCTTCAGTGCTGTATCATCTGTGACTTTGGTCCGACTCTTGGGCCCTCACCTGTGAATGCTGGAGAGGATAATGCTCTCGTGCTTTTGATCCATTCTGCTACCATGTGCAGATCCTCCTGTGCATGTTGCCAACTGTTGATTCATTTCAGATGTGTTTCAGTATTTCACATGTACAAACTGTCACTTCCATGTTGACTTCTTAATGCTGCTACCTGCTAAACATCTTCAACCAGCTACTCCTCAGCTGTTACTCCTCCCCTTCAAAGACTGATTTGGTTAACAAAATATATTCTGTGTTCTGCATCTCGAGCCAAAAGCAACCTAAGCCTCACACATCACAGTGAAATGAATGCCATTGAAGAAGTTAGTTATTCTCTGTGATAACTACCACAGGAATAATCAGTTTTCTATCTATGCTCTAGACAAAAGAAAAAAGACATTACAGCTAATCGGTATAAAGTATAAGTATAAAAACATAGTTATGCATTTTCTGCATCACTTGCAGTTTGGTAATTTGTTCCACCACTGGGGAACCACAGTGGAGGATCTAGCTATCGACCGGCCCTGTTGTGGTGGTTCTATCAGGCTCCTTTTGTTGGCCAAGTGTAGTGAGCTGGAGGTAGAGTAGACCTGAATGAAAGCGTTCAGGTAGGAGGGAGCTGTTTTCATTCTAGTTTGGAATGTATTTGTGTTTAAATCTGACTGAGTGAATTAAACTATGCAAAAGTTTAATCAAGGAGGCTACCTCAGACTTATTCTATCCCATGTCATCACATCAGCCGACTGGAGACGTTCCTCCCTCTGTTAGACCATTCAGATTTTGCCAAATCCTCTGTCATTTCCCTGTTCTTATTTTAAATTCTTCCTTTCTGAGTTGTCAGATCAATACTGCATTGACCAGTTTTCATCAGGACCAGTGTTAATGGCTGTTTCATGCTCAATGGTCCTGCCTACTTGTGCCTTCTGTTTCAAAATGATGCAGATCTGTGATGGATGACACAACCAACATTGGCCACGTTTACATGAAGTTTTTTAATTCTGAATTATTAATTTGGAATTGCCTCATTCGGAATTAAAGTTTTGTGCTTCGCGTTTACATGGAATTATTAAGGTTTACATGGACCGCACGTTTATCCCCTTCCTTAATTCCGCTTTAACGCTTGAACGTTGGAAAGGATTCTGATTGGACAGGGAGTGGACGTGACGTATCCCTGTTTACCGGAAGAAAACAAACTCCATTTGCCGCGGCATTTCTTTTCCTCAACAACATGGAGGAACAACTAATAAGCACGCTTTTCGCGTTGCTTTTTATTGTCGTTTTGAAACAGCAACTCGACAATGGCGTACTACTTCTGTTGCGTCACTTGAGAAGGAGAAGAGAGATTATGTTATGAATATGAAATGAGCATATTAATAAATGTTGAGCATCTTCAGTGCACCCTCACTTTTGTGTTGTGCAGTAGAAATGGAATCCCCAGGATCTTGGATCTGATGAAGAAACTCTTCACATTCTTTCTAACCCTTCTATATATCATTCATGTGTATCTAAATCTCATTCTGACTATATTAACCCAGATTTCATTTTCTACTCTGATGTAGCTTATAGACAAAATGGAGTGTCATAGACAGAGTATGCAATGTGTGCCACCAAAGTGCCACCCTCCAGCTCCCTCCATGTATATACGTGCATAGTTGGTGGGTCTGCAATGTCGGCTGCATTGTGGACCCCACATATTAGACAATGTAGCTTCTTCATTTGACTATTATTTTTGTAAGAATTTTGCATGTCATGGATTTGTTTTTTATTTGTCTTTTTTGGAAAGGATAAGACAAGTCAAAAGACGGTATCATACAAACTGGTTACAAAACTCTGTTGTGGCCAGCCTCACTGACAATATCACTAAGGTCTACTCCAATTAGACAAAAGCTGTCCAGTCTTTTCCCAGTGACAGACTGCACCACAATAACCAGCTAAAGGCTGGGTTATACTTTCCGCACGAACGAACCGCGCAGAAATCCGCCGCATGGAAATCCGGGCAAGAGAACGTGTGTGCATTTATACTCCATGTGGCTTCTGCTCCCAAACTGCAGGGGGCAGTGTAGCTCAAACACATGTCTACCTGGTCTACTCTGGTACTAAACTAGAGTAGAAGAAGTTTGCCATCATTTACACCACTTACAACACGGCATTTTACTGAATAAAAGCATTTCAGCAGTTAGTTTTAATTTCACACCATGACTTGTTCATAACCCGGTTGTCATGATGATCTCTGTGCGATGAATCGTATAAGTGCATGTATTTCTAGACTTCAGCTATGAGTAGGTCCTGGCCCTCCGCCATGTTTTTCCGAGCAGCTCCGTCCGCATTGGTTAGAAAAACGTGGAGGTGCGTGGAGCAGAAATTTTCCGCACGGAAAGGCCGCTGGAGGGGGCGTGGGTGAGAAAATGACATAATTTTTCCACATGGAGCCACACGGACCTCACAGACGCGGCAAGCAGAAAACAAGTTTAAGAGACTGGGACCTCATCAGAGAGCTCCACCAGAAGACACCCTGAACTCCTGCTGGTCCGAACCACACATTATCATCCTCACTACCAACACAGCTTCAGGTGTGAAAGGACACACTTGACCACAAAGGACTTCAAGAATACAGTTTTCCCACCTCCACCAAAGCTCAGCAGGGGGGCTCGTCATCCGAGGGGTCCTCATCCTCACCACCTGTGGAGACCCACAATACTGAGTCCACCCTTCAATAGCGCTTCGTCAACAGAGGAGCAGCAGAGGCACCGGAGTCCCAGAAGCAGATGCAGGACTCACAGAGCACAGGGGCAATGTACATACTGGAGTTCCAGAAACTGCACACAAAACTAAAGTGCAAAATGGATTATACATTCAAAACTGAGGGAGTCACAGACACCACGAACGCAACACTGCAGTGCATAATGAGAAAAATACACCACAACCATCAAGTAACATGTACCTCCAGCTAGCCAATTTGGGAGCTGCAAACACAAAAGCTCCTTAACAACAAACTGCTATATCTGTGGCTTCATTTCCCACAGCACAAAAGAAGAACTTCTACCTACAGCCCCTTGTGACACATGCCATTTACTACAGTCCCTTGACTAGACTAAGATCTTGCAGGTTCCACTGCATCTGGTGTGGCCGTGCTGTCATAAGAAATGACTGCTGTAAGGGTGATGATATTACAAAATTCTGCTGCTGCAGATTTCGTATTGGCATCTCTATTGTTGCACTTTCATTCCTGATCACAATGCCACAATACAGGAATTGAATGATCACTTAAACAGCATTGCAAAGATTTCACATGAACTAATTTCTACTGGATTTTTCAACTGGATCAAGAACAAAACATAACTACTGGTGCACAGTTTCTGAATTCATACTGCTTGGTTTGGTTATTTTGACTACTGTTAATTTTGTGATTTTCTTTTAAGTGTTTTTGTAAATCACTCTTCACCAGAACTACTATTCATGTTATATACTCCACATAAATTCAGCCTGTTCCAGCAGTACAAGAAGAATACCTTGGTTGCTTGTTTAATATTAAAACTGATTAGGATTAAGTGTACACGAACACACACACATTCTTGTACTTGCTCCATAGTGAGGACCGATTGAAAAGGCCCACAAAGTGAGAACCAGCAGTTCTGTTAGATGTAGAAACACAAAACAACTTCTTCTGGCCTCTTATCCAAAACACTCCCTTAGATTTCACTAAACACCAAGATTTAGATAAAAGTTTTTCACCACCTGAGTGAGGACCAGGCACTGGCTTTGGGTTTTTAATGATTGAAAGTAGGTCAACTAGGATGCTGTTTCCATTACTGAATATTGAATGATGTAAATCTGTAATAACAAATGTTACATTTGTAAAAGATGTTATCACCATTAACATGGCAGTTTCATTTGTTGACAATATTATTTATTAAAGAGCAAAGTGGTCATTTCAATAGGGAGACATGTTTGTTTTATTGCCAGATTTGCAGTCAAAAGGTAAATCATAGAATATTGATTTCCTTAAGACATTATGGTAACAATTAAGCCTGATATTATCAATTCAGTTTGCAAAATATCACAATTTCTTTTTCAGTCATATCAATTCTGTGTGACTTTTTTCTACGTAAAGCAGAATTAGAATAGTGGTCCAAACCAGTTGTTGAGTAGCCAGTTCATGAAACTGGAAATTGGTTGGTCATGCAGTTTGATTAAGATGTAATATGATGAAGACCTTTTGTGGTTGAGCACACCTTTTGTAATAAACTACGTGTCAACTTCTTCTTTTTTTTAGAAAGCTATTCCTGTTCGGCAGTATTAAACACAAACATGGCAGACTCAATCCATAGTGAACAATAATTGCTCCAAATGGTGAACGCTGGATTGTTTAATACTCAGTCTTGGCAACCAAATACTCCAGTTACAAGATTCTTCAGTTGTGCAAAGTGCAGTAGATATTGACATATTGCACCTATTCAAAATGCAGCAGTTCATAAGAACAATACAGAAAATCCAGGTGTATCCTGAGACATCTTCCTGAAAGGTAAGAAACTGCAGGGGTCAGTTCCTGCTCAATGCAAACTACTGTTTAAAAGATTTGCTGTGCTGTAGGACATGGCTAAAGGGGCTCCTAACAAATTAGCAAATGACTAATAAATCCTTTCATACATGCAAACAATCACCCTCTTACTCTCTCCTTCTTCTCTCCCTCATCTTCCTCCCTCTGTTGTAGTCTATTAATTCAGAATGCAAGCTTTCTCTTGATTTTAACAATTTCATTGTAGACAAAATATTTCACGCCTGTCCACCGCCGCGCTCTTAGGACTGAAGACTCTTTGTCAATACATATGAGGCAGTCCTGCTTTGCTGGAACTTTCTTCAGTGCGATGAACTTGCCAAGGTGTCGTTTGACTGCAGTCCTCTCCTGGTCATTTCAGGGTCTCTTACTTTGCTTCTAAAATTCCATTTCTGGAGCATCTACAAAACAGAAACAAAAAGGAGTTTATTAGAGGTTGAGTTGACAATAAACGGAGACTTTATTCAAGTTGTATTACCATCTGAACCCTGCCTTGATTGACCAAGAACAGTAACAGAACTAAAAATATGAAAGTTGCATTGATTCACTACTTACAAAATATGTTTTAAGCATCCACCTTAAAAGAGCTTTGCTGATTTAAAGGACACCTTAGTAACAGCATGTACACTCAAGGGATGATTCATGTGCGTTGTGCACTTCACATTATTTTTTAATTTTCAGTTTCATTAAAATTCATGTTTTGTTAAGTATTTTTTCTAATAAAATCCATATAATTGTGTCTCTCCTTTTCTGTCCCAAATATTAATGTGTTGCTTGATCCCAAAACATTTAAATTAGGATCAAGATAATTCTTACATGTAGAAGGTGGCAGTAATAAAATGCAAGCAACCATTAAACCCCAAAGAAGATTCAGATGCATCAGACTGCACATCTGTGAGGCCACTTGACCTCTCAGCCTGTCTTCAGTTAATGTCGGCAGAAAGGTTGCACTCTGTGTTTTTCAAAAAAGGTAGAAGGACATTTCCTTTCATCTGCATCTGATTTGTAACTGAGTGGTGAGATTAGTTTCTGTCCATACTTTCACATATCAGTCTTAAATTACCACAGTTTTATCCCTGTCAGCTGTTTCAGAACTGTTGAAATTACTGCTGAAACAAACCAATGATGTTACTGCTATTAAAAGCTTTACATCTCTGAACCAGAGGAAGGCTTCTATTGTGAAGCAGATACAGGAAATGCTACGTGTTTTCAAGCAAGTATAAACAGCTGGTTAAACGACCAAATATTCTGGGCTGTTCAGTTACGACCAACTGTCAACATCAACTTTACAGATACTGAAATAAAGCACCAGTAAGTGGCTGTACACTTGAGGTAATGTTACCACCTCACATTCTAAAGTTGTGTGAACCTTTTGCTAACATGAATGGAAAAAAATAGCACCACAATGACCTGTTTATACATTAACAGAATGTAGCAAGATCAGTTCATATGTTTGTTACAATGTTTACATCTAAAATAAAAAGTTTAAGAGGCAAATTTGTTGTTAGATGGTTGGACGTATGACTCAGAATGATTGATTAACCAGAATAGTTTTCAAGTAGTTTTCTGTACATGGATTAATAGTTAGAAGTCTAGTTCTATGCATTATACTTGCTATTGTATTGTTTATAACGTTAAGCCCTGTTCACTCCGAGGATCCATAACAAGACGAGATGAGACGATTTTAGAATGTCGCATGGAGAAGCTGCAGCAGCGTGGACTATCAGTTGTAGAATGGCTGATTCTATTGTGAAGAGCATCAAAAGATTTGTCTCGTTAAAACCCCAAGAGCAATTTTAGAATGTACCAAGGTAGTTATTTCTCCTCAGCCAGTCAGATAAAAGCTCAGAATACAAGTGCACCAAATATGGTGATAGTTATTACATTATAGATGATCAACAAGATAAATGGTTAAGTCAAAGTCAAGTCAAAGTCAAAGTCAGCTTTATTGTCAATTCTTCAATATGTACATGACATACCAAGAATCGAAATTTCATTACTCTCTCTTCGTGCAACAGTAGACATTAAATAAAGACTTAGAAAATAAGATATTAAAGGGCAAAAAAGAACAAAGGAAGCAAAATTAGAGCCGAGCAACAACTAAGAACTAAGAAAAGCAGAACTGAGTGAAATGTAAACATGACCATGAGATAAAGTGACGGATTTAGTGCAGAATACTCAGAACAGTGCAAATAAGTAACAGTCCAAGAAGTGCAAATATGCTTGACGGTTGAATGTGCTATTTCAGTGCAGATCAGAGGTTATTGACCAGAGTTTGTGTATGCAGGGTAAGGGGGTGGTAGAGAGGGTAGAGAGGGTAGAGAGTTCAGCTTCCTGACAGCCTGGTGGATGAAGCTGTTGCTCAGTCGGCTGGTCCTGGTCCTCAGACTCTTCAGTCTCCTCCCTGATGGCAGCAGGCTGAAGAGGTTGTGGGACGGGTGTGTGGGGTCTCCTGCAATGCTTAGTGCTTTGGGAGTGAGGCGGGTGCTGTAGATGTCCTGGAGGGAGGGGAGAGAGACACCAACAATCCTTTCTGCTGCTGGAGGGTCCTGCAGCAGGAGGAGGTGCAGGAGTCGTACCACGCTGTGATGCTGCTGGACAGGATGCTCTCCATGGTGCCTCTATAGAAGGTGGACATGATGGGGGCGGGGCACTGGCTCTTCTCAGCTTACGCAGGAAGTAGAGACGTTGTTGTGCCTTCCTGACCAGTGATGTTGTGTTTCTGGTCCAGGAGAGATTTTCCGAGACGTACACACCCAGGAACTTGGTGCTGCTCACCCTCTCCACAGCCGCACCGTTGATGTTGAGAGGAGCATGCTGGGTGTGTCCTCTCCTGAAGTCAACAATGATCTCCTTTGTCTTCTCCACGTTCAGAGAGAGGTTGTTGGTGCTGCACCACCTGGCCAGGTTGCTCACCTCACTGCTGTATTGAGTCTCATCACTGTTACTGATGAGACCCACCACAGTTGTGTCATCCGCAAACTTTATAAAAAGATTGGAGCTGTGAGCTGGAGTGCAGTCATGGGTCAGCAGGGTGAAGAGTAGGGGGCTCAGCACACATCCTTGGGGGGCCCCGTGTTCAGGATGATGGTGCTCCATGTCTTGCTGCCGACCTGTACTGCCTGTGGTCTCCCTGTCAGGAAGTCCAGTAGCTGTCACTAAAGTGATGAACTACCCCCCCGGAGTACTCCGTTTGGCCTCTCTGATGCCGTGAGACAGGTTGGCCCTAGCTATCCTCAGGCCCGCCTCGTCTCCAGCTCTGAAGGCATTGTTTCGTACCTTCAGGAGCCTGTAAACCTCCCCTGTCAGCCACGGCTTCTGATTAGCCCGAACAGTGATGGTCTTGGTGGCTGTAACATTCATCAATGCACTTGGTGATGTAGGCAGTGACAGTCTCTGTGTACTCCTGGAGGTCTGTAGTGTTATTGTAGGTGGCAGCTTGTTTAAATACATCCCAGTCTGTGGTGATGAAACAGTCCTGAAGTGCCTCTGAAGACCTTTCTGGCCACAGACGTACCCGTTTCCGAACTGGTTTAATGGTTTTAACCAGTGGTCTGTATGCTGGAATTAGCATAACAGTAATGTGGTCTGAGGCACCAAGGTGTGGCAGGAGAAAGGCCTTGTAGGCTCTTCTCTGGGTAGTATGAACAAGATCCAGTATGTTGTCTCCCTGGGTAGGAAAGTCTATGTGCTGGTGCATGTTGGGAAACACAGCCTTTGGATCCGCATGGTTAAAGTCCCCAGCCAGGATCAGAAAGGCATCCGGATGGGCCGTCTGCTGCTCACTGATGTGGTGGTACAAATATTATGTATGCTCCGCTTCATTAAAGCAGACAAGACAAAAAAAGGAAGAGACAGCACTGACAGACACAGACTGTGACCAGGACAGATACCTGGCCAGAGCAGAGGGAGGATCAGCTCATCATCTGTTTAAACAACAGCATTCACTCTGCAACTGTAGCTCAAGGTCATTCTCGAACAAAATAAGTCATATAAAATAAAAACACCACCCTTTCATCTATTTCCAGCATCCTCAGTGTATCCAGTAAGTTATGTCTTCTTTTTAATTAATGTTAAGCTGATTTTGTTGTTGGCTGCTGGAACCTGGTTGTCTATTAAAACGTTATTTTGTTTACTCCATTACAAAGTCCGTTTCTGCTGAAGACATGGCTCTGAGATGCATTTTTGCTATTCTTGATCCGGAGGAAATCTGTCTCTGAGTGTGTGTGTGAGGACCAGTGACTGATCCCTGTACAAATAACCCACTATCACTGTTGACATTCATGTTTAGATGCTACAGTCTGTAGCGGTTCAACTAAAATGCACTGTTGCACCCTACAAAGGTCCTATGTTGAACCATGAAACCTTGGTAGCAAATATTAAACTAAATATTTTGACCACACAACAGATAAGGCAGAGAATACAATAGTACAATAAACAACACAAATTCTTTATTGGATAGCCCAGTCCAGGTTTTCCTTAGTCCCCTTTGTACATAGTTCGTACCGTCACACTCAAATAGTTCATTCCAGGTTTTCTGAATAATCCAACAAAAAAAGAACCAAACAAGGAAGTAGGTCACGGCTGTTCATTCAGTTCCAAAGAAACCAATAATCCAACGAAAAGCGCTGCCGTCCGGTTTGGGAACGGAGGATGAAACACAAACGAGGGAAAAGAAAAAATAAACCAAACTCACAGGTCCGTGCCGTCTTATGGGTGCGGCGGAGATGCTCACGTTGCAGCTGGGCGTCCTTTGGGCAAAGTCCGGCTTGCGCCGGCAGTCGGTAGCCGGTAACGGCAGACAAGTTGTCGAGATTGTGTGGGGAGGCCAACACCACGAACTGTCGCTGACTTGCCACCATACTGCTTTGGAGGCTGGCAGATATGAGGAAGTCGTAGGGCGGCGCTCCCAGCACGTGGAAAGGCAACCATATTACTGGCTGGAAAGCAGATGGGCTGATGGGGTGTGGAGGTCAGGTGAATGCACATACACTTTCTCCATACATTTTATATATTACTCTTTGGCTGTCGCCACAAGCCAAAGCCTGAAAAGCTGTGGTGGTGTCAGAGTGGACATATGGGGTGATAATTATTGAACACAATACACCGTCAACTCCCATTGCAGTTACTGCTTTCATTGTTTGAATTTAAATGTATTATTTTACAACTACAGATAAGATATTCATTGAAATGCCAAATGTAAAATATGTAACCTGTAAATATATTCAAGTCCATATAACAAAACTGATTTAATTTGGGAAAGCTTAAATATCTCTTGTTGATCAGAATTCTTTTTTAGTTGATTTAATTTACAATCACTGCAGCACTGATTAATTAATTACCTTGTCACAGAAATTGTTATACAACAGAAATTTCTGTCAATGTTTCAATTGAGTATAGACACTCTGCAACACCACTTTAACCACCAGTCCTTTCAACTGCAAGTCACATTGACTTGTGCAGTAAGTCCCACTTACAATGTTCTCAGGAAACATATCTATTGAACAGAAATTCGTCTACTTCATCTTACCAACATCACTGTATTCTCTTGTAACTGCAGTCTTCTTTCGGTCCTTCCGAGGGGATCTGGTGGCAGTAATCTGTCTGTCCTGTCCATCTGAGAGAGATGGCATGTTAGTATAATGAAAATACAGAACATTTTGCATTTAGCGTTTCTCTTTACACTTCAGTCTTAATTGCATGAACTCACCCCAGTCATCATCGTCTTGTTGACGCTTTTGTTTATGTACAGCTTTCTTTCGTCTCTTAACACGCCATTTTCTATCTTTTTTATCTGTTAAAGAACACAGCCATATGGTAAAATAGTGATAAAGTAGATGCAGTTTTACAACAAGGCCAATAAGGCATAAGAGCATGAGCCTCAGAAAGTTTTCTATGGGTATAGCAACGTTTATGTTTAGACATGTATTAATAGTTTTTTAACTTTACCTTGTTTAAACAACTCTACATGCATAATTTTGACTATTTGCCATTAGCTGTAAATTTTCTGCTTCAGAAAATCCTCTGAAGGCCACCTCCTTTGTCAATATAGGTTTATGGTCATTTATGTTGAAAAGATGTGAAAACAAATCAAATCTCTCATTAGAAATGCAAGATTTGAAAGTTGCTAAGCAGAGGGAGCTGACCTTTATGTATTTATGCTAACATGATAATAGATTATTGTTCTACAAAGTATTAAACTTCACTTCATATATATTAACAGTAGAGCTGGCTCACTAGGCCAAGATCAGTAAACCTTGTTCAAGACACAACATTACCAGAGGTGAAGACAAAACTACAGCATTTAGTCAAGTGTAGCCTCTCTGCATGTTGAAGAGGACAAGAATAATAAAAACGTACTGAACCTTCACAGAAGGAGATTTTTACTTCTGCATACCGTGCTCAGAGTCACTGCTATCTTCATCATCACCATCATCTTGTCTTGTGGTTGCAATCCTCTTTGGTTTGTCAACAGCTGAGCTTCCTGAAGTTGAGTGTAGCTCCTGTCTATCTGTGAAAGACGTCATTAGCACCATAAAAATACTAAACTCAACCAAACTGATTGTTGACACTTACATATTGCAGTGATAGTAGAGCCTTAAAGGTGCATTTCTAATGATACTGTCAAAAGCTATGGCAGGCTGCAGGAAACATAGTTACGTTCTCTATTTCCATTGACAATAATATATGTAAGTTTAGACCTTATCATCCAAGTTAATCCAGTGAAATAGGATCCAAGTCAAATTAAAGCTGCAAGCAGCGTTGGACGGGTCCTCGCATCGTTGCCGGTCGGCGAATCCACGCATGTCCACCAGGCGGCGCTGCAACTGAGAGTGCATGTCGGCCTGTGGATGTGATGAGGGCTGGAGTCTGATCACACATGTAAAATATCGGGCAGATTGGAGTATGTTCAGGCCACTTATAGAGCTTTTCCTGTCCATCCACCAGGTGGCGCTGCGACCGAGAGTGTTTATTGGCCAATGGATGTGATCAGGGGCGGACTCTGATCACACATATAAAATTTCAGGCAGATCGGACCATGTACAGGCTAGTTATAGAGCATTTCCTGTCCATCCAACAGGTGGCGCTATGACTGTGGCTGTATTTCAGTATGTGAATGTCATCAGGGCAGGACTCTGATCACACATGTAAAATTTCAGGCAGATTGACAGATGTACAGGCCAGTTACACAGCATTTCCTATTTCATGGCAAAATGCCATTTTCACGCCCCCATATTCCATTTGAGACTGGTCATTTGAGACTGGTCCATTTGAGACTGGTCCATTTGAGACTGGTCCATCTGAGACTGGTCCATCTGAGACTGGTCCATCTGAGACTGGTCCATTTGAGACTGGTCCATCTGAGACTGGTCCATTTGAGACTGGTCCATCTGAGACTGGTCCATCTGAGACTGGTCCATTTGAGACTGGTCCATTTGAGACTGGTCCATCTGAGCTTGTCACATCTGACTCTGGCACATTTCAACAGCAGGAGATGTAGCAGACTCCAGCAGGTTTTGAGCTCATGCTGACTCTCAGCATGACATTGCAATGCACAAAATATTATGCATTGCACATTTTTATATTGTGGTGTTGTATATAGTTGTGTTCACATTGTTTCAATATAGTTGCTGTCTATTGTATATATTAATCTCCTGTATTTCTTTGTGTGTTTGTGTTATACCAATTCATCTGTAAATTTTGTAATAAATCTGACCTTTATTTCTGCAGAAGTGCTTTTGGTGTTTTGTTTTTTTTACATAAATATCTGTATGGGAGTATGTGTTTACAACAATACATATAATTGTATGTTTTTAAGTGCTGCCAAGTCTTTTGAATGTGTGCGTGAATACAGTGTTTTGAGCGTACATATTACCTTTTATGATGAAGGAATGGATGTAGATGTGCTAATGTGTATGGAGTTTGAATAATTGAAAATTCTAGGTCTATGCATGTGTGGGTTTTTGTAAGAGCATGTGGTGCAGTTATACATTGAAATAACAAAGACAGGTCAGGTCAAAAAATGGTCATTTATTTGAGCTTTTTTAAAAGTTATTTTTCATTTTGTGGTGGGGTGGAGGCCGACACTGTCTCATTCTCACCTTCAAGTTCTGTCACATCTGTGTGGACATAAAGAAGATGCAATTGTAAACATATTAGTACATTCATATTTGAGTCATGCATATTGCAAATGTATTGGTAATGATGTAGTTTATATATAGTACCAGTACTGACCTATATTGTCCGTGTAAAAGTCTAACTCCTCTTCCAGCTGAGAGAGTTGACTTTGCAGCCTTTTTTTCTCCTCCTCCAACCATTGCTGGGTTTGGAGTGCAGCCCTGGTCCTCCTGTTGCTGGCGTTGAGTGTGTTAATACTTACTGAAGCTATGTTCAGGACTGTTGCTTCCAGCTCTCTTTGCTGACAGCTTCATCAGTGCAGGCATACTGTCGGCAAATCATATATTTATAAATACAGCATCATCATGGTGTAAACGATAATCAACAGGGCCTCATTGATTTGTACAAGTTAGAGCACTTAAGTTGGAATCTGTGTGATTTTAAAGGAAGTTGAATAATTTGCCTTCTGCAACTTACTGCTAGAAGCATCAGTTTGAACCTGGGGAATGCTGGAGGGAGAGGGGGACGGAGAGGTATGAGCTGCAGCTTTCTTCGCCATTTTTGTTGTCAGTACGTTTCTCAATATGCATACTCTTCCGTACTTGCGCTCTACGTATTTTTTCTGAAAAACTACACATGTATAGAAAAGCTTCAAGCCTCAAATCGGTCAAGCAAATAATTTGTTCCTTTTTTTAAAAAAAAAACAAACATGCTCGAGCATGGATGGTAGCGGAATTTCAACTGTGAGCTCAAACAGACAGAAATCTTAATTACAGCTGTCAAGTGAAAAATTTAATTGTCTTAATCGAAATAATAAGGTGTGATTAATCATCATTCATTGCAGCCTATTATTGTGATAAACAAGTAACAAATTTGAAATACTCAAATTTACTTGTACTTTGGGGGGGAATAAAACAACAGTTTCTTCTGTTTATTTTAGCTAGTCTTTCATAAACTAGCAAACATAAAGCTATTGATAAACTGGTAGAAGCCACTCACTCTGGCTCTTATTTAGAATGAGAGGTTTTTCTCATGTAGGCAAATGCACTGGACACAGAGAAAGGGAGATCTGTGTAAGCAGAGGAGTTACTAATCAGTTCTTTCACATTTTATCACAAACTCCCTTTCTGATTAAAGCATTTGTTTCTGATCCGTTTTCATTACTTTTAATCCATGAGAGAGATCTCTCTCAGAGCAGATCATGTGTAAAGATGGTGACAGGCAGCTGTCTGTCAGGCTGCAGCAGCTCTGTACATAGATACAGAGCCAGGGACGCTCAGAATTGTGGTTCTTTTTAAAATATTTTTAAATTACTGATATAATTACTCTTATTCTCGTGTGGAAAGCTGAGAAGGACGCTATGAAAGATCGCAGTAAAAAGCCCTGGTGAATGGACGCATACCATGTATGTATGTGCTTTTGTGTACCGTTACCTTGCAAAGTACTGGTAAAGTACCCAATCTCAGTATCACTGGATGATAAATGACGGTGGTGCTCCTCTGGTGAACTGTGGCAGGATGAGTGGGACTCCTGTCCAAGCACCTCGTCTTCACTGGATGATGGTGATGATGATGGTTTGTAGTCTACATCAGATCCATTGTGGCTGGATAAAGGCTGGGCTATACTTTCCGCACGAACGATCGCGAGAGAACGTGTGTGCATTTATACTCCGTGCGGCGTCTGCTCCCAAACTGCAGGGGGCAGTGCATCACAAACACATGTCTACCGCGGTACCAAATTAGAGCGGAAGGAAGTTTACAATTGTTTATACGATTTCCTACATGGCGACACGTGCGCGTCTACTTCTTGAAGAAGACGAACTTTGTTGCATTTATTTGTTGCTGAGACTGAAAAGAAAGAGAAGGTGGTCGACTCGACCTTTGAATAGGAGGAGGCGAGATGAGGGCGAGTACAATGTACTAGTGAGGCCGATGCGTGGGATGGACGAAGAGGTACATTTTAAATACTTTCGGATGTCCTCCTCCAGATTCGATGACTTGCTGCATCGTATTCGACCATACATCAGACATTCAGGTACGCACAGTTGCCCTATTACGCCACAGGAGAGACTTGCTGTAACCCTTCGTGTCCTTGCCTCTGGAAGTAACCAGCAAAGTGTGGCACAGAGTTATATGATGGGACCAACTACGGTTTCACTCATTGTGACGGAGGTCTGCGAGGCAATTTGGGTGGTGTTGTGCAGTGAGTTTCTTGCACCACCAAACACTGAAAAGTGGACGGAAATCGCCAAGGAATGCTGGCGTGTATGGAATTTCCCAAATTGTTTGGGTTCCATTGATGGAAAGCATGTCATCATAAAAGCACCACCGAGGGCAGGGAGTGACTACTTCAATTACAAAGGAACGCATTCCATTGTCCTGATGGCAGTATGCGATGCGGCCTATAGATTCACCATGGTGGACATAGGAGCTTATGGAAGGGAGAGCGATGGTGGCATTTTTCAGGAGTGCAGTTTTGGGAGGAATCTGCTTCATGGGAAATCGCGCCTACCACCCCCTGCCAACCTTCCTGGTTCCACGGTGAATGTACCACACGTCTTCTTGGGCGATGCTGCATTCCCTCTGCACCAGAACCTGATGTGGCCATTTCCAGGTATGATACATATTTAAGGGGGGAGGAGGTGGGCATTTTCAAATGTTTCTGTATAAAACACCTAAACTCTTTTCATTGTATTAACAGGAAGAAGCCTTGATGATGCCCAGCGGATCTACAACTACCATCACTCACGTGCCAGGAGGGTTGTAGAGAACAGCTTTGGCATCCTGGCAGCACGATGGCGCATCCTGGGACGGCCAATGGAATTCCACCCACAGAAAACAGTGAAGGTTGTGAAGGCCTGTGTCGCACTGCACAATTATTTAAGCTGCACAGATGCTGGCAACACCCCAGCCACCCGTTACATCCCACCCAGGCTCACGGATTCCTCAACACCAACTGGTGATCCTGTGAGTGGAGAGTGGAGGGGAGTGGTAGCAGGCGACAACAACTTGTTGGACATTGGCCGTCTCAGCAAAGCTCGAGCAACTCGTGCTGCAGTTGCAGCGCGAAATGACTTTAAGTCATTCTTCCTGACACCAGAGGGATGTGTACCCTGGCAGGAGAATGAGCTTACAAAAGGCATGCTGAACAGAGCTGAAGACAATACAGGACAGCTTTGAGTTTGAAATACAACACTGTTTTTATTGCACACGAAAAACTTCAATAACATGCTGTGGTCAATCAAAACCTCTGTACACAAAGACAGTAAAGAAAATAAAGTACAAAATTGCTTGTAGTGCAATTATTTTTTAGAAATATAAAAGAAAAGTACAAACTTAGAAATCTGTGCAAACAAAGAGATATAAAAAACTACAAAACTGCTTGTAGTGCAATTACTGTTTAAAATTGTAAAAGAAAAGTACTGAACTTACAAACCAGTGCAAAGAGATTTAAAAAACTACAAAACTGTTTGTAGTGCAATGTAAAAAAGTAAAAAAAAAAAAAAAAAAAAAGTCAAACACAACAACAGCAAGACGTTAAAATACACTACACTCTACTATTAGGGTAGAGAGCGTCATGCATTACTTTAAAAAGTTTTAATTTCACCGCATCTCTTTGTTCTAGCGGCATTCTGTCCAACATGTCCACCATCACAGAGGCAAACCTTGTGTTGTCCGTCTCCTTAAGGTTTGCTTTGTGCTGATCCAGATTGACGAGCCTCTCTAAAACTTCTTCAGGCCTCCTCCTCTTCAGCGGTGGCCCTGACCACACGGTCCTTGAGGCCCTCCTTTGTTCTAAGCAGAGAGGCAGAATTGATATAAGCATTACAATAAGAAGTGTATAAACAAGTCCAATACTGAATATAATACTGATACTATAATACTGAAGTTAGTACAATATTAACCTGTGGTATCCTACTACAAGTTCATATTGCACATCAGTTTAGTATTGTACTACATATATGACCCTGTAGTAGGATTCCAGGATAGAACAACATAGTAGCTACTCCAGTTCTTTGTAATAAGCAAATACACAAAAAAGCACCTACCACCAGGTGAAGCTGGAGCCCTGTGTCCCACAACTTGCTCAACGGGGTAGTCCAGGGTTGAGGAGCCGTTTGAGGACACCGAGGAAGGCGAAGGTGAGGTCTGGGAGAGGCCCAGGTCCGACGAGCAGACTGTTGCCATCCAGGCCGCATTCAGCGGGGATGGAGACGGGACCTCCCTGTCCAATTCCTCCACAGCAACCTTTAAATATATATTAAATATAAATATAATTATTTTTTACTGAAACAGCTAATTAGTTTTACTGAATAATAATAATACATTTTATTTGGCAGCGCCTTTCATAACACCCAGGGTCACTTTACAGAGGATAAAAACACAATAAGATAAATAAAACAAAACAGCAGACAAAAGTAACACAACAGTTAAAAGAAACAATGAAATTACAATGAGTATGCGGATTTAAACAGATGAGTTTTGAGTCTTGACTTAAACTGGGGTAAAGAAACAATGTTGCGGATGTCTGGTGGGAGAGAATTCCAGAGTTGGGGAGCAGAGCGGCTGAAAGCTCTGCTCTCCATGGTGCTGAGGCGGGCAGAAGGTAAAGAGAGGTGAAGGGACCTGAGGGAACGAGACGGAGTGGCAACGTGGAGGAGATCAGACAGATAGGGGGGAGCGAGGTTGTGGATGGATTTAAATGTATACAACAGGATTTTGAATATGATGCAGAATTGGACCGGGAGCCAGTGAAGCTGCTGGAGGACGGGGGTGATGTGGTGAAAGGAGGGAGTACGGGTGATGATGCGGGCTGCAGAATTTTGAAGCAGTTGGAGTTTATGGAGGGATTTGTGGGGGACACCATAGAGGAGGGAGTTACAATAATCAATACGGGAGGTGACGAGGCTATGAACTAGAATGGCCGTGGTATGAGGGGTGAGGGAGGGGCGGAGACGGTTAATGTTGCGTAAATGGAAATAAGCAGACCAAGTGATGTTATTAATGTGGGAGTGAAAAGAAAGTGAGCTGTCGAGGATGACACCCAGACTCTTTACCTGAGGGGAGGGGGACACTGTGGAGCTGTCAGTGGTGAGGAAGAAACTGTCAGCTTTGGATAGGGTGGATTTAGTGCCTACAAGGAGAAGTTCCGTCTTATCACTGTTTAATTTGAGGAAGTTTGCAGTGAGCCAAAATCTGATGTCAGAAAGGCAGTGGGTGAGGGAGGAGGGAGGGAGGGTGGAGTTAGGTTTGCTGGAGAGATAGAGCTGGGTGTCATCCGCGAAGCAGTGAAAGTGGATACCATATTTACGGAAGATATTGCCGAGGGGGAGGAGGTATATGATGAAGAGGAGGGGCCCCAGGACGGAGCCCTGGGGCACACCAGAAGTGACGGTGGAGGGCTGTGAGTTCAAGGACTTGAGCTGAATGAACTGAGTGCGGCCAGTGAGGTAGGAGTGAAACCAGTGAAGGCGGGTGTGAGTGATGCCGATGGAGGAAAGTCTACTGAGGAGGATGGGATGAGAAACAGTGTCGAAGGCCGCACTCAGATCAAGGAGGATGAGTACGGAGAGTCAGATGCCTTAAGGAGATCATCTGTGAGCAGGGTGAGCAGAATATCTGCATTTCAGCAGCTAGCTTTCTACTACAATGTAATTACCAATACACTTACCTCTTCTGCAGGGAAATTTGACTCTGTTTCCCTGTGTTTTATAAAGTTGGACAGCCAGCTCAGCTCTGTCAAGATGCTGGGAACGTGTGTGTGTCCTCCTGGGTCTCCACTTCAGCCTTTTGTGCTTTTCCTGGCCTTCACGTATCTGTCCCTCAGGTTTTTCCACGTTTTTTTGGCCCACTCCTCCTCTTTTCCGAGTGCAGCCGCGATTTCACGCCAGGAATTGGAAATTAGTTTGCAGTCCCGGTGTTCTCGGCACGAAGAGTCATACAAATGTCTGTATTTGTAGACTTCAGCAATGAGTAGGTCCTGGTCCTCCGCCATGTTTTTCCGTGCGTCTCCATCCGCGTTGGTTAGAAAAATGTGGAGGTGCGCGGAGCGGAAATTATCCACACGGAAAGGCCACTCGAGGGGGTGTGGGTGTGAAAATGGCATAATTTTTCCGCACGGAGCCGCATGGACCTCGCGGACACGGCAAGCATAAAACAAGCTTAACAGAGACTCCTCTGTGAGCATCTCATCTCTCCTGGATGGTGATGGTGCTGATGGGGGGTAGCAGGCTTTATCAGGTTCATCTCCTTTTGAGAGGTGTCTGTTCACCTGATGAGGGGCAGTGGTCCTTTTTGGCCTTCACAGCAGGGGAAAAAAAAGGAAAAACAGGGGAAATGAGCAATTATGCAGATACATTAGTGCATTATTATTACTGCATGACACTGTGGGGTCTTTAAGCAGCTCCTTCAGCAGCAGACTGAGACATCCACCCTGCTAGAAGGAGCGCTATCGCAGGTCCTTCATCCCATCTGCTGTAAGACTGTACAACATCAGCATCACTGGCTGATGTTAACATAAACTGGACTATATCATATCATCCTAAACCATGGTAAAATCTGCACCACAATTCCTTGCACTGCTGGCATTTTCTGCACTTTTACAGTTACATTTATTCCACAAGCCACTTCATGCTGATGTCACTTATAGTGTAGTAAGACTGTATTTATTCATTTTTCATTCTTGTATATACTGGATATATTATTGTTATTATAATTATTATCTTTACTGTACTTATGGTTAGTGCTGCTCTGAAAGATTTTTGCTGCTGTAACACTGGAAATTTCCCCTGTCCTGGGGAGTAATAATATATGTTACGGCCTCTTTAAAGTTGACAAACCTCGAAAAAACAAAGAGACCGGCAACATATAAACTAGACAGACACAGCAATTAACGTGGGAATAGGGAAAAACCCAGCTTTATTAACAATTAAGTCAACTAACGTAAATCAACTAGGATGAAAATAATGGTGAAAGTAAAAGGGCTGTAGCTGCTGGCCAAAAGAAACAAAAGAGGGGTGGTGAACATGGCTAACCCAGCAATGGGCTCTCGGACCAGTCACCACCCCGTACTAAACTACCTAACCACAAATTAATACTACAAAGGAAAACAGCGAAAATAGGACTACCAGCAACTACAGCCAAACTAAAACAACAAAACCCAGCAATCTAAACATGCGTGGGGAGGGAATGGCCAAAGTACCTGGAACAAAAAAGAACACAAGGTTAATCACAAAAGGAAAGTTTGTAAACGCAACCAAACCCCTCACGCGTTTGTCCAGGAGGACGTGTGGCTTGAAGGTGCTCCAATCTCTGCTCTGACTGCTGCTCTCTCCTGCCTCCCTAAATACCCTCCTCCTCCCAAAGTGCTAACAGCACGCAGGTGTGCGGCAATTACACAATTAAAGGGAGGAGGGAGATCAGAGAGAGCGAGGAGAGACACAGCAGCCAGCCACACGTAACAATAGACTATCTTATTGTTCAGTACGAAACCTTTACATTGCCAAAGAAAGGCCTACAGCTCTACATCTACCTACCTGTGAAAATTACCCGAGTTTCCCTGTCTAAACAACATGTAGCATGGTTCTTCTTGACGGACTCTGGCCTACATATGACTAAACATTTTAGTCAAATTTTAGTCAAGGAAACAATCTAACATTTCAGTCATATTTTGGTCATTTTTTCTTGCTTTTTCTCATTCAATTAGGCTTATAATTCTCTGTAGAAACAAATTTGTTTGCATGCATTTTTTCCACAACATGTCAGACAGTTTGATCTGACTGTTTCAGGTTGTTCTTGCCCACCTACTATAGTACCACTAAAATCACACTAGTGATTGAACAACTAATCTTTTAATATGCCTACATGCCTCAGAGCTCAGAAATCCAAACAAATTGCTGTGTAATCTAAAAAAGTCTGACTGGGTAATGTGTGCTATGTCAGGTGTAGAGTTGTCATGAAGTTTTAATGATGAGGATCAGTGAGTGAAAACAAATCAATCATTATTACAAATAAATGAATAAATGTGCAGACTGTGAATGTTACAGCAGCCACAGGTGATGCTCATTCAGTCACATTTCCCTTATATGTTTCAATCCAACAGCAGGACAGATGAGGTATAAAGTTAATAATTTTTCTTTCTGTTTTATCGATGGGCAGTTAGTAGTTGGGAATAACACACCACCTCACACTCTTTAATTGCAATAGCACCGCCTGTTAGTTCCTCTCCCTGTTCGTCCTGTTCGTCCTGTTCGTCCTGTCCAGTCTTTGTTTCCCTGCACATCACTGAGGTGTAGCACTGCCCTCCCTGGCTTATAATAGGGAATTCTAATAAAGAATGTCTGCTTAGCTTTCAGGGAGGGCTGGTGATGGTCACACACATGCACTAAATATTAAAATATTTGGCTGCAAGACTAAAATATGCATCAATCTCATATAATGTTGACACCTCTTTTGTGGAGTTAAACAGTAAGAATAAATGCAGACAAAAAAGAAAAAAGTTAATAATAAAACTGCATGTTTCTGAGGAGCTGTGAAGCTAATGACCTGATGCTAACAATACAAAAATATTGCTAACATTAGCCTGTAGTTAGCCTCATTCATTCATTATTTATTAAACTTTTTCACAGGAGAAACTGGCCTCTAGCCAGACTGAACCAGCCTGGTTTAATACAGCAGACTGAGCAGTAACACTGGCTTGCAGTTAGTTCATATATTAGCTCAGATATATTAGCAGCCTGACATTATTTTGGCAGCAGTAGTTTAGTTATCCTGGTGAACTCATCAGGGCTTTAACAGCAGGAGGTGCAACTCTCCTCATGTTGTCTGCATGTTCCTCACATAGAGGAGGAATCCGTCCACAGGACAACTATTAGTCGTGCACTGCACAAACCTGGCCTTTATGGAAGAGTGGTAAGAAGAAAGCCATTGTTAAAAGAAAACCACAAGAAGTCCCGTTTGCAGTTTGCCAGAAGCCATGTGAGGGACACAGCAAACATGTGGAAGAAGGTGCTCTGGTCAGATGAGACCAAAATGGAACTTTTTGGTCTAAATGCAAAACGCTATGTGTGGTGGAAAACTAACACTGCACATCACTGAACACACCATCCCCACTGTCAGACATGGTGGTGGCAGCATCATGCTCTGGGGGTGCTTCTCTTCAGCAGGGACAGGGAAGATGGATGGAGCCAAATACAGGGCAATCTTGGAAGAAAACCTGTTGGAGTCTGCGAAAGACTTGAGACTGGGGCGGAGATTCACCTTCCAGGAGGACAATGACCCTAAATATAAAGCCAGGGCTACAATGGAATGGTTTAAAACGAAACATATTCATGTGTCAGAATGGCCCAGTCAAAGTTCAGACCTAAATCCAATCGAGAATCTGTGGTAAGATCTGAAAACTGCCGTTCACAAACGCTCTCCATCTAATCTGACTGAGCTTGAGCTGTTTTGCAAAGAAGAATGGGCAAAAATTTCAGTCTCTAGATGTGCAAAGCTGGTAGAGACATACCCCAAAAGACTTGCAGCTGTAATTGCAGCAAAAGGTGGTTCCACAAAGTATTCACTCAGGGGGGCTGAATACTTTTGCACACCGCACTTTTCAGTTTTTTATTTGTAAAAAAAAATTAAAATCATGTATAATTTTCTTTCTACTTCACAATTATATGCCACTTTGTGTTGGTCTTTCACATAAAATTCCAATAAAATATATTTATGTTTGTGGTCGTAACGTGACAAAATGTGGAAAAGTTCAAGGGGTATGAATACTTTTGCAAGCCACTGTAACAGTGGTACTGCAGCACACAGAGGGAGCATACAGACAGTTATTTGAGTGATGTTTGATTCATGTACAATGCAAAGTCCAGTTCACAGCTATTGTAACAGTGGGGTATCGTGAGGCCTCTGGATGGGGCAGAGAGGAGGGGGGTAACAATTTAGCAGCCTCACTGCCTGAGGATACAGGCTGTGGGCTAGTCTTGTGGTTCGGGCTCTTATGGACCTGTACCTTCTACCTGAAGGCAGCAGGTGGAACAGGTGATGCACCGGGTGGTGATGATCATGCATGGTGTTGTGCACTCTCCTCAGACGGCGGGTGGTATAGATGGTACTGATCTCTGAGAGGGTAATCCCAATGATGCACTTCAACACAATATCATGTTTGACCATTTAAAGTTTAAAGTTTAACAGCACTAATGTGCAGAAATAAGCAGCTGAAATAATTGGTAAAATTAATCTAATAATACACATTTAACAGTTTTCTACCAGCATTTCTCTCTTGCATCGTTTGCTGTAGCGGTGCTTTTTACCATCTTAAATTTTCCTATTCCTCAATGTTCTCCATTATAACAACCTACTGACTGAAGCAGATGCACTTGATAGTTTTATTTTGTGCATTAGAAGAGTCATATGCCATGTTCAATGCCTCATATTATGTTGACTTGCCCAGAGTTTGAAGTAGAAAGTCTGAGTTATACCTGTTAACTCTGACTGGGGGATTGTTTTTGTTGAGTGGACCTATAAAAACAGAGCCTGAATATATTAAACTTGTTTGATAGTACGACCATAATTTCCATGTGAATTAATTAGCATTTCTGATTTACGTGGACTTATTTTGGATTGTTCCTGAATACTCAGCTGCTCTCTGTTCACTCCCCTGCCTTTGTAACCTTGCCAAGTTTGTTTGACAGTTTGGGTTTCTCTCCTGACAGTGTCCAGTGTTTTGAACACCCATTCACCAACCCTTACCTCCTCTCTTTTTTTGGCCTTTTTATTGTATTGGACAGTGGAGAGAGAGAGAGACAGAAATCATGGGTAGAAGAGTGGGGGAATGACATGCAGTAAATGGCCATGGACTGGATACAAACCCATGACTACTGCATCAGGGACTACAGCCCCTGTTTATGGGTCTCCCAGTCAGCCAGCTGAGCTAGCTAGGCACCCAACCCCAAATTCCTCTTCATGGCTGTATAACAGTGTGTGCTGAGAGGGCCTGTTGGATTGCATGATTCCCTCTTGACTTGTTCTGGTTTGGTGCTGAATAATTGCTGATCTCTGATTCTATTAATACAGACGCTCTCATGAAATATGTCCACATTAACACACTTGTACTTCTCACTTGCATAACACGTTCCCCAGCCTGTAGCGAAAAGCTATATGTCCAAGCCAATCCTTACACACATTTTACCCAAACAAAATTCTAACCTGAAAGACCCCTCTGATTAAAATCAAGCTTTATTTTATCTTGTTAACATGTTTATTTTTAAAAAAACGCATGGAAGTCAAATCAGGAGCAAAATATTAACAAATCCGTGGATCCAGACTTTAAGCCACATCACTGCCAAAATCTAATCACTTGCTCCTTGTTTCATTTCTGACCTTCCCTGAAAATTTCATCCAAATCCCTCAGTCCATTTTTGAGTAATGTTGCTAACAGATGGATTCATGTACGCCGATCGTCACAGAACTCCACCGTGTTCCTTGGCAGAATAATTAATAGAACTTACCTTCCTTCTTTCAGAGCTCCAACAGATTTGGATGCAGCAGTTTCCATCACGGTGATTTGTCTGGTCTGTGTTCCGCTCATTTCAGCAATTCTCCTAATATGTTTCGTAGTAGAAAAGTCTTTATTAATGGAGGATTTTTTTTTGTATTCCACCGCAATATTGCATGGGTGTAAAACAGTTTACCTGGTGAAGAACATCAGGGAATTAATTGTTTTGCACAGTCTTCAGCAGTAATTTTTGTTGATGAATGAGAGACATTGGAATGGGACACGTCTGCATCTTCAAACCAAACACAAGTGCACACGTGCATTACGTTTGTGCTGGGGATTGCTATGATTGGTGGAACTCATAGAAGGAGGGCCAAAATTGCGGAAAAGTTGCGGTGATTGGACAAAATTGCAAGGTCGCGCAGAATGTGCGGAGATCGGTTGAATTTGCGCGATCGCAACATCGCGAATTCCTGGAGGAACTGATCAGTTTTACTTTCTCTGCCACTCCCATGGGGGTCTGCATTAGTTTCGCTAGCAGCAGCTGCTTTCCAGTTTGGCACTTTCTTAGGGTTACTCCTGTTGTAGTTTTTCTTGTGGTTTCGTAAATTAATTATGTTTTACTCCAAATACCTGTCTGCTGTTTCTCTGTTGTCCTGCGCGGGAGTCTCTGTACCAATTCCATAACAAAATGTTGTTTTTCAATAAAAAAGTCCGCCTTTTCCACAAAAATATCATCACTGAAACCTTTCCCCTCTTCTATTTCATTTGTCATCATAAATGTAGAAACAGAAGAACATGCAAATCCACACACACTCTCAGTAATACACAAAGGCAGCATCACACTTCTCCCTGCTCGGTGAGATTATTGATGAAGGGTTCAGTAATTTGTCTTTTAAATGAGACTAAAAAACATTGTTTTTCTCCGAGGACATTCACATTCTCAATTAAGGCGAGCTTATTAATGGCATGTGGATGTGGAGAGAGAATTTTTGCTCTCCTTTATACATCACATGGCGACTTTTCCTTCCAAAGACTAATGGTTACCAACATGACTGAACTAATTAAGATTGAGCTTGTTCATTCACAGAGCACACATTTATTTTTCCTTAAATACCAGACTCAGTAAGCGGGTGAGGGGTGGAAATTGTTCTAATAACAAAGGAATGTATTTGCTTTAGTTATTAAAAATATAGAAACATTAAATAAGCCCAGTGTCATTTTTACTTCATATACAAACTAATGGGAAACCTTTGATTAGGGGGCAACATATTAAATTGTTTTCTGAAGTAATATAGTGAGTAATAGCACAGCCTTATTACTTTTTCAGTCAATTTGCTCCTTATTTAATAACTTCAGGCCAGACAAAGGTGAAATAAATGTGTTATTTAGGGCACTTAAACAGTAAATGCTCTTATTCTTCTTTGGAAGCATGAGACACAACGTGCTTACTAAATTCCAATTTTAAACCAAAACTATAAACTTACAACACACTTGGGCAAACAAACCAGTATTCAAAAATAAAAAAAATACAATTTCTGTGGAATATTTCCCCTTGTGTCTTTCTAATCAAGACAACTGAAGGCTATGTGAGGAACTGGGACTGGCCTTGTTGACCAGTAACGATGCATTTAGCCTTGAAATGCAGACCTCTGCCTTGGCGGCTCTTGAATTGTAATGAGGTTTGTGTGGTTATGTACACCTAAAATAAGTCTGATGTGTTCACAGCACTAACAGTATGATAATCTGGGTATTCTGTCCAAGCCTAGACACAGGACATAGTCAGGGACAACTGAAGCAGCTGTATTCAAGTGGGCCAAGATTACACTTCAAAACAACTGAATTGTGTTCTAAATTATGTTTCGAGAAGAAATTCTGAAATAAAAGCAATGCGTGACCTGAGATGCCATGGGGAAGTTTGAAAGAGCAAGAATGTCTGAGTTTGGACACAGTTTATGGCATAAATGAGCGAAACAACTTTCACCCAGAGAATCGACGTTCATGTCCTCTAATGGATGAAAGCTGTCAGAATTAAGCATTTTTTAATTTGATTTTGGATTAGGTTGTTGCACAAAAACTAAGTGACTAGGTTGAGGAAAATATCAGACTTTGTTAGACACTTTCAGGTTAGGCACCAAAATGACTTTGTTGGTTGGGAAAAAGGTCATGGTTAATACGACCCTTTCACTGCATGTCTGAAGTGTTAACTCCACTTTTCTGGGTTACCGGGGTGACAAGTCAAACCTCATCTAATGATTGGCTGAAAAGGAGCAACAGTGAAGGAGTAAATAATGATACACTGATTAGAAACATATCTAGGATATATTACAAACGTAATCTGACAGAAAATACCTCCCCCATGGTATAATATTCTGCATTAACAGTGGTACCTTGAGGCACAATGTGCAGCTCTGAGAGACCCGAAGCGGACATAGCAACCCAAACCATACGATGGGCACTGAATTTCACTTGCTCAGAAGATGGTACTTTTTCACGATCATCTGTATAAATATGGTTGTTTTGGCTGTTTGGTGTCAGAAATAAGAGAGGGCATTCATCAGAGAAAATCCAATTCTCCCAGTATTTTAGAATCACAGTTTCGTACTTGTTTCTGAAAGCCAGTCTCTTCTCTTTTGCAATTTGGTGAGTAGCGGGGTACGTTGCCTCTTATGAGCTTTCAGCCCCAATGTTTCTTTTAAATAACGATGCACGGTGTTCTTAGAAACATCTTCTCCAAGATTTATCAGCCTCTGACCTTTTTAATTGCCCCCTGGGGACAAAATAAAATTTTCTGAATCTTAATCTGAATGTGAATTGGAGTCGCCGGCATGACTGGTATCTTTTGCCTTTGGCGTTTCTCATCAGATCCTTGCAGTTAGGCCAGATGGACATCCTGAGCAAGGCAAGCCTTGAATGATCCTCCTTTGTTGTACCTTTACCACAACTACTGCACCCAGCGGATACTTCTTGAGCTACCTGCTGATGAATTTTTCCTGCATTTTGAGGAACAATGGCCTGTGCACGATTCACGGATTCATAAAGAGTAGCTTTTCTACCCTTAATCTTTGCCATGGTAACAATGATTCCAAAATTTGATTGTGAGCGTAATGCATTTCAGTCAAGCAAGAAATTTGTATATTAAGACCTGGCAGTTTGACCAAACAACCAAACAGTACCTGATGGACCAGGTGTAACCCATTTTGGTGACAAACAATCAAACATTTTGTCCAGTAGGGAGAACAAACTTTTGGGACATGGTGTAGATGGTAGCTGAAGACAATAATCTCTGTCCCTTTTTGAAAACATGTATCATGACTATTCGTGTACACTGGACATAAACATGAAGCAGCAGGTTAGTTGCTTAGGTGCAGAGACGTGATGAATCAGGCAAGGACTGACCAAACCCTGTCAGGAGGCAAATATGAGTGTTCACGTTATGTTTTCTGACAATCTCTGTTGTCTTGGTCTACATGGAGTTTCCAAAAAATTTCACCCTGAGGAAGTTTTCTAAAAAAAGGCCATTTTTTACTGTAGCAATCAAAGAGTTCAGAGAACAATGTTTTTTAATGTCTCTCAGAAATAAAAGGTTGAATTCTGTCTCCATTTTGACAAAACAGCCAATAATCATTTGAAAGATATGACATTTAAGATAAATACAAAGAAAACAAGAATATGATTAAGATTAAGAGGAGGGGGTTGTCAGCTGGTGTGGTACGCTAGCTGCACTCCATGCAGTGCAGCTAGCGTACCACCGTACAACCATAGGTGAGGATACTCTCTATTGTGCAGTGGTAGAAGTAGATTGCACTGAATAAAAACATACGCTACTGGTCAAAGGTTTTACAACACCACAATTTTTTACATTTTTTTTATTGGAAATTATGCATGTTAATGTCTCGTTGTACTCTGGAATGAAAGCATAGAACAAATAAATGAAGTTAAAAAAATCTGTTTAGAAACCCATATGTATTCAAACTGTGGACTCATCAAAGTAGACACCTTTGGCAGATATAACAGCTGAACACATTTGTGGCATTCTTTGCAGAATGGAAATCGAATATTCTTCAGAAAGTTCTTCCCATCTCTGTTGCAGAAGTTCCCATAAATGTGTGGAACTTGTAGGTTGCTTTGCTTTCACTCTTCTGTTCAGTTCATCCCAAACCAGCTCTATGGGGTTTAAGTCTGGAGACTGTGCTGCTACTCCATGTTTTCAAGCTCACCATCTTGTTCATTTTTCCTAAGGTAGCTTGGACTTATGTTCTGGGTCATTATCTGCTGTAGCAACTAGGCCAGAGGGTTCTGCATGGAGCCATTTAGGTTCAGGGTTCCTCTCACTCTGTACAAGAACCGACCCTGGATCCAGCAGAACAGCCCCAGATCATCACGCTTCCTCCTCCATGTTTTGACAGTTGATGTCACACACTGAGGAACCATCCTTTGTCCTACTTAATGGCATACAAAAATCCTGCATGATAAATCAATGATTTCTAATTTTGATCCATCAGTCCATAATACCTTCTTCCAGTCTTCAGTAGTCCATTGGTGGTGTTTCATGGCCCAGGCAAACCTCTTTTTCTTATTCTGACGTCTTAGCAATGGCTTTCTTGCTGCAACTCCACCTGTCAAACCTGCAACTCCAAGTTTTTTCTTCACAGTTGAAACTGAGACTTGTTACTATAACCACTATTAGGCTGTGCTTAAAGCTGTTGTCCTGTGAGCTCCTATTATCAAGCTGTTGACTCTCAGAAATTTGTCTTCTGATTGTGTTGTGGCTTTGGGTCTTGCAGACCTCTTCCTGTCAGTTTCCCCCCAGTTTCTGAGAACCCTTTGAGAGTGTAAGAAACTTAACTCACTGACACCTTGAGTTTCTTTGCAATTCCTCAGTAGGAAATGCCTATATTTTTAAGTGTTATGATGGTCTGTCTCTCCTCTATTGTTAATTGCCTTTTCCTCACCATTTTTACAGGAACACATTACTTTCTGCAGTACAATACTGTTCAAGTAATGCTCTCGAGGGCATGGTGCCATAGTGTGATTCCAACACTACTTTTGTAGCATTTGTATCGTTTCAAGCTATTCATTGGACTTGAACTACTTGAATTTCAATAAAAAAATGGAAAAATTGGGGTGTTGTAAAACTTTTGACCAATAGTGTTGTTCTAGCTGAGAAGAATTAATTCAATCAAATGTCTTTATTGAGGATTAGGATTGACCACAGCAGAGAAAGAAACAAGATACATCACTGGTGTTTGTGAAACTTCTGTTCTTAGGATATTACTACACTGACTGGTACAATACTATTAACATTAGGGTTTTGATATAAACCAGCCATGTAGTGTGTTGTGTTCACATGCAAGTTATATTGGACTTCATGGTTGCTTATGTTACATTACACAAACACACACCAACAGAAGTCAGTTAAAACTACAGTTGATGTTGGCTCAAGATGGAAAATGACATCAGAGCAACAAAACAAGAAGCTGCCAAACTAACGTGTAAAAATGAGTCACTAAATTCACCACAAGTTAATAAACAGTGTAAGAAAAGGACAGTTTAGCAGAAGTAAATTTGTACAATGTCAATCTGTCTCCTTTGTTGGGAACCACTGAGGTAAGTTCTGGTTAGGGTCATGTGTAATTGATGATTACATTGAGAGAAAGATCAGTCTCATGGTTCAGTAATGGGATAATAATTATCATTAGTCATTAGACTACTTGACACCTGTCTCAGTCTGTGTTGATGTGAGTGAAATCGATGACTGTGTGTCCATCTTTCCTCTTGCCTGACATTCAGCACTGGTGATTTATGAGGTTGTTGACTCCTCCAGCTCTATTCCCTTTACACATATTGCTGTGTACCTGTTCATGATGGAAACACAATAACTAGATTTTCAGGTTTAGGTTGAAACTTTTGGGAATCCAGGGACTTCTCAATTAATGTTACCGCTATTGTTCAGAAGGCAACCCGCTCTACCTCCTGAGGACACTCAAAAGTCCCCCAACACAACTGCTCATGCCCTTCTATCACTTCTCCATATAAAATGTAATGACCCCCTACATCACAGTAGAAACTGTTGCTGCTGACAGAAATGCCTTCCACACTCAAAATTATAGCACAAGGAATAATTGGTAATCACCCTCCCCTCCTCACAGGAGGATATCTTTAGCTCTTCTGACGGCTCAGTTCAATATACTTTATTGTCCCACTTGGGAAAATTTATCTTGGACTCAAAAGCTGTGCCATCAATGCCATTTCAACAACTACAAAACAGTATTACACATATCCCAAACATTACACAAAACACATACATACACCATAGTAAAAACACTATAAAAAATGAATTCACAATCTTTGGCTTAAGCAGCATTGTTCAGGAGTTTGATGGAGGTTGGAACAAATTAATTCTTAAAATGGTTGAGTCTGCAGTTGGGGACTCTATATCATCTGCCCGAGGGTAGGAGCTTGTATTCCAGTAGCCTGATCTAGTGTGTTCAGCCAGTCAAGTCAGGTGTGGGCCTAGCGGGTGGGGACTGTATAGTAGCTGGACTGTGGATCACTGGCTGGGGCAGACTGGCAATAAAAAGCAGCTCGAGACTTTGATGTAAATAAATGCAATTTGATGCAAAGAAGTCCAAGCAACAGAACATGTTATTAAAAAAAAACACAAAATCTGTTCATTTGTACTGTTTGTCTTAGGCTAAAATGTAGAACTTAACTAAAATTCCAAAAACATTGATGTGAATAAAAAGACTTCAAACTTGAATAAATCTAATTGTTATAGCCTCTGCATCTAATGCCACCATTTGGCAGCTTCTCTTTCTCTCTCAAAGGTGGACTTGAGCTTGGTGCGTGGGGCGGCAGGCAGGTGCTGTTCATCAGTAATTAGGCAGGTGGGAGCAATCAGTGACAACTACCTCTCCATCTCCATATCAGCGGGGCTCTGCTATGACTCTTCGCCGGACCATTGAACAACCCAGTCAGAGTTTGCTCCTGGTTCTCAGTCCAGCTCCTAAGTCTGTTTTCGAGCACTAATCCAGTTTTCCTATCCTGCAGTTTGGATTCTGCCTGCCTGCTCTTCCGTCTACCTTCCTGCTGCCACCTGATTCTGGATCACACCTGAAACACCCTGCCATCTATCTCCTCTCAGCACCTGCTCATCTCCGCCACCATTCCAGCTGCAGACCACCTCTGCCACCAGGCTTCTTCCCCCTCCTGGGTCGGTCCACCTGCAGTCGGTTACCGCTCAATCCTGGTACCCAGTCTAGTTTAGCCTTGTAGCCTAGTCACTATCCATAGTCTTGTGGTTTGACAGTTTGATTCCTGTGGCCAATCGTGCTTATTGTCTGAATTATTCTGAGTATATGCTGGTATCTCGTTATCGTATACAGCTCTGATTCTAGCTTCCTGTTCCGATTAGCATTCCGAAGTCTCTGCATTTGTTTGTACACACTGTTTTGGCATAGGTAGTTCAACTTTAGTATTTAATTTATTCTGCTTTCCTGTCACCGTGTTACAGTGTCTGGGGTGGTACTCAGTTTCCTAGTTTAGTATTGAGCTCTTATGATTCCTCCAGCCCTTTAGGGGCCTCCCTGAGTTCCATTTGTCCCGTTCAGTATGTCATTCCTGTAACTCATTCTAACTGTAAATAAATAATTGTTGAAATCCCCTGCTGGTGTGTTTTCATTGCCTGCACCAGAGTCTCTGTATCAAGAACGTAACAGTAATGATGACACGTAGTTTCACTTGAAGGCTGTTTCTATATATATATATATATATATATATATATATATATATATATATATATATATATGTATATATATATATATATATATATATATATATATATATATATATATATATATATATATATATATATATATATATATATATAGTAGGTCAATTGAGAACCATTTCTCATTTATAATGACAACCTGGCCAAGCGGCAGCACAAAAAGAGAAACAAAAACAACACAAAATATAACAACCAAAAAAACAGATCATACAATTATAAAACACAACACATAACAACAGGTAGACGGCCTAAAAGCAAGTGCAATGGCATGCACTATTGGTTGAAATCTGCCCAAGCCTAGTCCCCTAACATGATAAACTGAGAGGAGATGTGAGGAGCAATTATTTCACTTAAAAGAAACAAGGCACATGCAGAAGCAGACGGTGGTCTGTAACAAGCAGCGATAGTGATAAAGAAACTTTTGGATGAAGTGATTTTTAGAAGTATTAACTCAAACTGTTTAGCAACAGATTTTGAGGTAATTAGAAAGCACTGTAAATTATCTTTACAATAGATAGCAGCTGCAGCTGGGGCTTGGCCACCAGAGCTGCATGGATGAAACAGACACAGTGTATGTCAGGGCCCCTGCCTAGTCTCCCTTCCTGCTGTGTTCTCTCTCTTCTTCTTCTTCTTCTTTTCCTCCCTCCCTCCCTCCTCTCTCTCCTTCTCTCTCTCTGTCTCTCTCTTCCCTTCTGCTCCTCTATCTCTTGGTACAGAGGTACCCCTCTTCACTACATACTGGGCGCACCAGTTATCCCAGGGCTTTGGAGACAGCTGTGTTGGTGTGATTGGCTCTGGATAAAACCCAACTTGTCCCTGCACTCTTGGCCAGATCCTAACACCAGCCTTGCTGGTAGTTGGTCAGGATGTTTGGCACGTTCTTGCATTTCTCTGGTTGCTCTGTTTTAATGCCTGTTTGCTCCACCCGCAGTTCCGCGACCGCACTGTCCAGTTCTGCCCCATTCCTTGGAGCTTTTCCCTGCCTGCAGTCCGAAGGAGAGGGGTGTCCAGGCGACCGGCAGGTAACAATCTCTCCTGGGCTTTCCCTCTGGTCACCCGATCCCTTCCATACGTCCTGTGGTGCTGGTGTGCATCTCCTTGGTGAGATAAAAAGAGTGGCCAAGCAGGAAAATCACCAAACATTCCGATAATGAGTCCATGCAAGATCACCATCAGTATATCACTGGTCTCTGTCTCATAAATAAAGTAAATAGCTGCATTCATACAGTATCTTTACAACATGTGGACAGGGGAAGGTGGGGATCAAACCACTATCGTCGTAATTAGAACCACTCTATCTCCTCAACCACAGCATCCTCTCCTTGGTTATTAGAAAGTATTTGACTTTACTCAAACAATCACCAAAATTGAATCTGTTGAAGAAGTGAAAATGTATTTGGAAACACCTATATGCAGAAAGCAACCTCACAATTGAAAGGTTTCTGTGTAGAACAAGACAAATTGAAGAGCAATGATTCCCCTGGATAGATTCACCCCCTTTAGAATGGAACTTCTGTATGTTGGATGCATGTGAACAAATTGAATTCACAAAAAACGTAGCAAACTTGCCTTTTGTGCTACAACCATGAATGAAAATCAAATCCAGAAACATAGTGACAGATATGATCTAAAAAAAGCGTGCGCACACACACACACACACACACACACACACACACACACACACACACACACGCACACACACACGCACACACACACGCACACACACACACACACACACACACACACACACACACACAAATGTTCCCAGTACACACCATGTGGGGCCCAGTTCACATCACACACTCACAGTGTTTCTAGTCTTGACCCTTGTGGGGCCCTCCGTGTGGATCACAACTTTGGTGCTTTCACATCCTTGCTGCAATGCATGACATAATTTAAACTCTGATAATTGCAGGTATATTTTTACACTACTTGAGCTGCTGCATGTTTGAAAAGGCTCATTTGAATTTGATGCATTCTAATCCTCAATAACGCATTGTGACACTTGTTGGTACCTCCAGAGAAGATGATGCTATGCATGTAGCTTTCAGTTTATGCTACTCCAAACATGGTTTTCACGAGTTAAACTCTAGTAACAGTGCATATTTCTAAATAGAGAGCATGATGTCGCTCAGTATTTAATGTTTTTTGTTTGTATCTAAATTGCAGGCAACAGACAAGCAAGCCCCTGATGTGATGGTAGAGACTGAGATGTCCCCCACACATGGTGCTTCACGTGAGGATGCAAATCAAGACGATGCTGTTGCACAGGTAATGTCTATACTGTTGGTCTGCACACTATGTAGTTCCAGTACCGAGATTGGAGGAACTCACGCTGCTTGTCTGATGCAGCCTTTCATTCAGGGTGATGATATAGACTTCAGTTTTAAGGAAATGAGCTCCTCTGACTGACACCTTTCTAATCTTGTCCTCATGTAGCCAGTTAACATCACACACTCATACATTTCTCTACTCCTTATCTTGAAGCCAGGGGGCATCACACTCAAATGTTCCCAGGACAGCTCATGTGGGGCCCAGTTACCATCATACACTCAAACATACTTCTAGTCTTGACCCTCGTGGGGCCCTCCATGTGGATCACAGTTTAGGTGTGTTAAAGTTATAAACAACTTCATTCTCAATTTCAAATGACTGCTTTATTGACAACTGCAATGTCAGCAACATCCACCCTCTGGGAACTCTCATAACATGCTGTGCTTTTCACGTTAAGAGCACCTTCTTCCTGTTAAACTTAAAAACATACAGTATATGCTTCTCCAAATACATTGTGATTGCTTATAACATAATCAACTTAAAGTGCTTTTACATTGCCTTGCAAATGTTTTCCCCTTTTGTTTCATTGAATGACTGTAATTAGGCTTTTTTGACAATACAGAATTCACAAAAAAGAATCTTTAATATCAAAGTGAAAGCCTATTTCTACACAGTAGTGTGAATTAATTAAGAATTTGTCATGTAAAATAAGTGAGTGCATAAATATTCAACCTGATCAAGTCAGTATTTAGTACATGCACCCTTAATTACAACATCAAGCCTGTGTGAGTAGGTCTGACTCAGGTTTGCACATCCCGACACAGCAATTTGAGTCCATTCTTCTAAACTGCTCAAGTCCTGTCAGGTTGTAATGGGATTGGGAATGATCAGCCCTTGCCCTATCTAGCCACAAATTTTGCATTGGATTGTGGTCTGGGCTTTGACATAGCCACTCCAGAACATTCGCCTTCTGCTCTCAGAGTAATCATAGGTATCTTGGTGCACCCCCTCACTTGTCTCCTTCTTGAATGGTCACTTATTTTGTCAGGACAGTCTGCTCTAGGCTGATTTATACATGCCATATTCCTTCCATTTCATATTGATGGATTTAACTGAACTCAGCAGATGTTTCATTGGGTTTCTTGGAGTATTCTTTTGTCTTCATGGTGTAATTTTAGCAGGAATACTGAAAACCCTGTGACTGGATACTTAGGCACGTGTATTTATATTACAATCACACAATGACACATTTATACTCAGGGGATCTCCATTTCACTAACTGTGAGACTACTGGCACTAATTGGCTGGACCTGTGTTTAAGTATGTCACTGTAAAGGAGGTGAATATGTATATATTTATTTATGTTATGTATTTTTAATTAATTGACATTCAGTATCTGTCTACTTTATAGAAATCTTTTTTCACTTTGAGATTAAATAGATTTTTTATACACTATTGCCAAAAAACCCAAATTATATTGACTGATTCAATTTATAAAAGCAAAAAAGGTGAAAATGTCCAAGAAGGGAATATTTTCACAAGACACTGCATATTATTGGGGAAATACCTGTCATAATTAAACCCATGTTACTTACTGCTTATGTTGTGTTTAATTGAATTTAGGTGGTAACCGTACAGCAGTTGCCCCTAGTGGATTATCCCCTAAGTGATGAAACAGATGAGGACTGTATAGAAGACCAGCTTCTGAATCAGCACTGCAATGAGGTACAGAAAACATTCTGCTATTTCTCAGACACTTTTATTTTTTATGGCAATAGAATGTAAAGTAGTTTAAAAATCCTTTCTTTGTGATGGATAACCATACCTTAACATCACTCTGTTATCCAACTGTTCTTGCAGATATATAGAACATCAGATGTTTGTGAGCCTCTGGGTAGTTCAAATGAGAGCATAGTGGATGAAACTGATGAGGATTCCACGAAAAACTGTTCTGGTGTGCATTCAGAGCACAACGTTGTTCCAGAGTTGAGAAGGACAAAGAGCTTATTGGTATGGTTCTGACAGTCTGAATACAAGTAATTAGTTATAGTCTATTTTCTACAAAATCTTTTTCTTATAATTGATTTTTTAAAATATAAAGTCATACTTTCATCTTTCTTTTTCAGATGGACAGAATACCAGACTTTTCTGATGCTCTTTTTGATTCAAATGAGGACAGCACAGAAGGCCCTTCCTTTAAGTCTGAAAGAGCTTCACGAAGGCTGCAACCCGTAAGCATCTCATTTTTACTCGCTTGTGTTATCACTTAAATGGTCATGGTAAGTCTTTAATACAGATACAACTCTGGACATATATGTCTGTAAAGTTCAACTTGACTGGTTTGTGGAGGCACACAAGCATGTGGCAGTAATTCTAGTTATCTTTTACATTACAAGTGACACATCAAGATAGGTTTTAATTTTTGTGCCAGCACAGTAGACAGTTAACAGTGTAGTAAGATGGTCATATTGAACAGTCATTTGGAGTTTGAAGTATTAACTCAGGCTTTTTCTTTTTCTTTAAAAGATTCACAAGAGTCTTGTGGAATCAGGTGACTCAAGTGTAGACAGTGAAGATGAATATATTCCAAATCCTGTGGATGAAAGCACAGACAGTGATAGCAGCCTTGAACTAGACCTGGGGAATCGAAAGAACACAGTTGTATCTACAAGTAAGAGCAGGACCAAGCCTTCCAAGGCTTCCAGTCAGAGCAGGAGCAAGTCTTCCAAGGCTTCCAGTCAGAGCAGGAGCAAGTCTTTAAAGTCTTCCAGTCAGAGCAAGAGCAAGTTTTCTAAGGCTTCTAGTCAGAGCAGGAGCAAGTCTTTAAAGTCTTCCAGTCAGAGCAAGAGCAAGTTTTCCACATCTTCCCATCAGAGCAGGAGCATGTCCCCCATTCTGAGCACATGTCTCCCAGTCAGAGCAGAAGATCTGATGATTTCACACAAAGATTTCCTGAAAGCAAGGTTGAAGGGAATAAAGAGCAAATAGTCCAAACTTATACTAACAAGGTGGCAAGCGTTTCAGTGTCCCTTGAAGAAGAGTCATCTGTCTATGTTAATCCAGTTTTAAAGAAGGAAGATGGTTCAAGAAGATACAACAAGAAACATCACTGCTACTATTGTGGACAAGTAGTTCAGAAGATGTCAAGACACTTGCTCCATAGACACCAAAATAAGGTTGAGGTTGTGAAAGTGTTAAGTTTGCCAAAAAACTCAAAGGAAAGGAGACAGCAATTAGATTACATCCGAAATAAGGGAAACTTTGAACATAACACTGAAGTTTTGGAGAACAAGAAAGGCAAACTCATCCCATGGAAGCAACCAAAAAAAACCAAAACTGAAGGACAAAGATTCATGCATTGCATGTACTGCTATGGTTTATTCACAAAAGGTGTGTTGTGGCGACATTTTAACGTTTGCAAATTCAAGCCTCAGGATATGACCTCTAAGCCAGGTAAAACCAGAGTCCAAGCATTATGTGCTTTTGCTGAACCTCCTCCAGCTGGATTTAAGGATGCATACTGGAAATTTTTAAGTGGTATGAATCAAGACATGATAGCTGTTACTATTAAGGAAGACCGCTGCCTTCTAGAGTATGGCTACAGACTGTTCAGCAAGAATGAGAAGGCAGTTAGCCAGCACCAATATATTAGACAAAAACTGAGAGAGCTTGGCAGACTGGTACTGGAAGCAAAAAAACTTGAACCTGTGATGACTATTAAAGAACTCATAAAACCAGAAAAATACAGTCTTATTGTCACTGCTTCAAGAGGCCTTTCTGGATTCAGTGAGGAAACTGGCAAATATAAACATCCATCTCTTGCTCGCAAAGTTGGACACAGCTTGCATTCTTTGTCCATGTACATTAAGTCTGAAGCATTGAAGATGAAAGATAAACAAACTGCTCAAGATGCTGAGGAATTTGCACAGCTGTACCAAGAAAGTTGGAGATTTGATATTGCAAGCCAAGCACTGACTCAACTTGACCAGGCCAAGTGGAATGCTCCTCAAGTCCTACCATTCACACAGGATGTGCAAAATCTTCATTGTAATTTGACTGAGAAACAGCAGCAGTGCTTGAATGCCCTGAAAGAAATGTCTTCGCCCTCAAACTGGAAAGACCTTGCTAAAGTGATTCTGGCACAAGTTATCCTCTTCAACCGCCGGAGAGCAGGCGAGGTATCCAGAATGCCACTGTCTATGTACTTATCAAAGGACACATCAGAAACACATGAAGATGTTAATGTGGCTCTTACAGAACTTGAGAAGAAGCTCTGCAAACATTTTGTCCGGATAACCATTGTAGGAAAGAGAGGGAGGAAGGTTCCTGTTCTCCTCACTCCGCTTATGAGGGAATCACTTGATCTTCTAACTGAAAAGCGAAAAGAATGTGGGGTGCTGAATGAAAATGGATACTTGTTTGCATTGCCACATTCTGTCCATTACCTCAGAGGTTCTGACTGCATAAGGCAGTTTGTGAATGACTGTGATGGCATCAAATCTCCAGAAGCACTAACTTCAACAAAACTTAGAAAGCATATTGCTACCCTCTCAACTGTTTTGAATCTCAAGACAACAGAGCTCGACCAACTGGCAGATTTCCTTGGACATAACATAGCCGTCCACAGAAAGCACTACCGCCTTCCAGAGGGCACCCTGCAGTTAGCGAAGATAAGCAAAGTTCTCCTGGCATTGGAACAGGGACGGCTAGGAGAATACAAAGGGAAGAGTTTGGATGAGATTCATCTTGATGTGAATGGTATTAAGCCTTATTAAGATTTAATGAAAAACATGAAAAATCACAACATTTTATTCTGTAAATCTTACATTTTAGCAAGTATTTGATCTTAATTTTGATTGTAACTACACATTTCTAGTCACTATATTAACAGTCTGACTATTTAGGTAGTACTTTTGTATGCTCTTGTCATCTTGATCACAACAGTTTCAGTTTTCCAACTCATTTATATGCTATCAATTTCAGAGACTGTTGCCATGGAGACTTGTTCACAAGAGGACATGGAAGGTAATATTGTTTTTTGATTAACTTATTTGATCTTTTCTCCAAAATTAGTATTTGTTAACACTGAATGTACATTTCATTAGTGCTATAGAATGGTTGCAGATTTCTTTACCTATTGACCATTTTCAGATATGCCTAACTAGTTAAGATAGTTAAGATGTATTCTCTGCTATGTTAGCCAGTACAGACACTGTGGTGTCCTTATCAAGTTTACAACCATGGAAAATTGCCATATACTCCAGATACCAATCAAAATGGCATTGCCAGTTCACAGATGTTTTAGAAATAAAATGAACAATCTACTTTACCTACTAAAAATCTAAGTAGCCTAAATATTTATGCTATATATGCTTAAATATTTATGTTTTAACTATAATTGAGCTTTGAACTGCTTCATTCAAATAAATATTCAGAATAGTTTATAATACTCTAGTTCAAGGATGGAGCTACTAAGCCAACCTCCCTCCATGACTAGCAAACCACTATTTCTGAAATGAAAGAGGAATAACACGTAGCTTCATATTTTATTTATAATTCTGCAATAAGGGGTTATAAAGACAGCATCATTTCCCCTCATTCAAAGCCAGACTTTGCTTTACTGACAATTACTTCATGTTTTAAGTCAAAAAAATTATATATATAAAAATTGTTTTTCTGTATCCAGAAGCCAGTGTGCCACAAGGAGAGAATTCAGAAGATGAGGGCAGTGTGGCACCCCTATTCGAATGTACCTCATCATCTGCCCAAAACCTAGTGGTGTCATCAAAAATGACAGGTAAGCTTTGATTTACTTTAATACATACATTTAGCAGCCACTTTATTAGGTACAACTACTGCTGTAACTAGCCAGATTAACTCCCCGACCACAGAATACAAACTGGTCTAGGCCAAAGTATACCCCGGGGTATACTCTGCCTAGGCCAGTTTACACCTGTTGATGCAACGAGTTTAAGTATGCTAAGCTCTTAATTGTTCAGTTATTTAGTTTTTTTTGTTTTGTTTTACGAAGAGGTATGCTTAGCAAGCAAATCATTATTCTTACTAAAATGTCCTTGAACTAATTACAATTAAAGAGGTTCAAATCAATGGAAAAACTTAATAGCATACTAATCTGATCAAAGAAGATGAACATTTGCTGTTGTTAATTTCAGTTGTTACTGTATAACTGATTTCAGTATAATATCTGTATTATCTTTGTATTGTGCTTAAATTCCGATTGGATTGATTTGTGCTCCAGAAATAAACCATTACATTGGCATAATATCTCATAGTATATTTTGCCTAAAATCCATCCATCCATTATCTATACACCACATAATCCTCATTAGGGTCATGGGGGGCTGGAGTCTATCCCAGCTCACTTAGGGTGAAGGTACAGTGTATTACAGGACTACACATAGAGACAAACAATCACAGTCACATTCACACCTACGGACGATTTAGAATCACCAATTAATCTCAGCATGTTTTTGGACGGTGGGAGGCAGCTGGAGAACCTGGAGAAAACCCACACATGCACAGGGAGAACATGCAAACTCCACACAGAAAGATCCCAGGCCCAGGCTAGGATGCAAACCCAGGATCTTCTAGCTGCAAGGCAGCAGTGCTAACCACCGAGCCACTGTGCAGCCTTATTTTGCCTAAAATGCTTGATTTAACTTCATTGACTGTGCTTAAATTAAGATAAAATTCATTTGATTGATGCAATCTCATATTACATGGGATGTATTTTAGCTTGGAAGGGTTTATTCTGGGCTATGTCAGCCCCTGGGGTATAAAAGCTAAATTATACTTTGGCCAGGAATTTAACCTGGCTTGTTGCATGCAGATCATGTCAATTTTAGTTTAAGCACAAATCAAAGACAATACAAAGAGGTATTATACTGAAATCTGTTGTACAGAAACAAATGAAAGCATCACTAACCAATGTGGATGTTCTTCCATAATGTTTTGTTTCATTTTTTCAGTTTTTCCTTTGATTTGAACTTTTTTCATTTAAGATAAGATCTACTTTATTCATCTCGGAGGAAATTATTTAAATTTAAATTAGCTCAAGGACATTCTAGTCATGTTCTTTCATAATGATTTGCTTGCTGAGCATACCTCTTTGGAAAAAAAAACTCTAAATAGCTTAACAATTAAGAGTCTAGTGTGCTTAATTTTTATGTGTCAACAGGTATAAACTGGCCTAGGCTAGAGTATACCCCTTTTAATTCTTGGTGTCATGAATTCAACAAGGTGTTGGAAACATTTCTCAGAGATGTTGCTCCACATTGACATGATGGCATCATACAATGGCTGTAGATTTGCTGGCTGCACATCTGTGATGCCAGTCTCTTGTTCCACCACATCCCAAAGGTGCTCTATTGGACTGAGATTTGGTATATGTGGAGGACATCTGAGTCCAGAGAACTCATTGTCAAACTCATGTTCAAGAAACCAGTGTGAGATTATCTGTTTTGACTTTGTGACATGGAGCATTATCCTACTGGACGTGTCCATCAGAAGATGGTACGCTGTGGTCCTAAAGGGATTGACATGGTCAGCAACAGTACTTAGGCAGGATGTGGTGTTTAAACCAGCTGGTACTAAGGGGCCCAAAGTGTGCCAAGAAAATCTCCACCATACCATTACATCACCAGCAGCAGCCTTAACCATCGATACAAGGCATGATGGATCCATGCTGTTATGTTGCTCACATCAAATTCTGACCCTGTCTACATCTATGTATACTCCATATTTTTTTTGTACCCAGAAGCCAGTGTGGCACAAGGCAAGGACTCAGAAGATGAGGTCAGTGCGGCATCCCTACAAGAATGTACCTCATCATCTGCCCCAAACTAGATGGTGTCAACAAAAAAGAGAGGTAAGCTTTGCAATCTCCTTGATAGATATGATTCACATGGTTTTTGCAACAATAACAACTAGTGTTGTTTTTGGCAGACCGATTTTAATTTTAGTTTTAGTCTAGTCTGTGTCAAGCTGTCTGTACTGTTACACCCAGTGTGACTCCTGTCCTGTACTGGGATTCACAGCCAGCTAAACTCTCCCCTGTACCGCATCCTCCAAGGAACAGACCGGCGTTGTGGTTGAACGGGTTTAATACAGACAAGTGTGAAACTGAAATAGACATACAGAAATGTGCTGATCAATAATACAAATTGCTTGTGACTTAAAACACATCAGTATTACAGGTAAACACGGATCAGTTTACATAAAAAATTGCTGTAGGTGACTGGTTTATACAGATAAATAATACGGTAAGTAAATTGAATTAAAGCTAAAGCTAAACTATCCTGAAAATAACCCTAAAGCCTAAAAACCGCTTTTATTATTATAAATCAACTAACAGACTGACGCCCACAACAATGCAAATACGCCATAGCAATGACAAATACACATTCTAACAATATTATCGATATCTTTACTTACTTATTTTGCCACTCAAAGGGTTAGGAACGAACCGGCAGACGATGAAAAGAGATTAGCATTCTCGCACTAATGAAGCCGGACTAACTTCCTGTCGAGCCTATCATTGGCTGAAGCAGCATCACGTGACCACTAACTGAAGCGATAACTAAGACAACCGTGCCCCCTACAGGCCTGGTGGTTCAAACAAATACATGGAAGTTACAATACATTGTCATTTTAGTTTTTATTAGTTTTAGTCACGTTCATACTCTTTTTTAGTCTAGTCAAGTTTTAGTCGACTAAAAGTCTGAGAATTTTAGTCTTGTTTGAGTCAGAATTATCTATGACTATTTTATTCTAGTTTTAGTCGACAAAAACTGATGACACTTTAGTCTAATTTTAGACAATGAAAATTACATTTTAGTCTCTTTTCAGTAATGCAATTATATTTAACCAAGTCAATATAGTATACATACCAAGTAGTATAGACGAAACCAAAATGTTCTTTTAGCCAAACCCATTTCACAATTCAAACAAGGTTATCGTTTAATTATATTATTGTTACCTTATAGGCTCAAGAATACATCCATTCCAGACACGGAAGACGCTCTGATTTGGATTTACAACATATTTTTAATTTATTTTTTACTAACCAAACATATTAGTGTGCACATACAAATTTAAATAAAATAGATAAATAAAATAGCATCACGACAATGCCAGAAAAAATTAAATTCAAGTTTAACCTAACGAGAAACAAGGTGCATGAATGCTCAAGCTACAACATACTAAACAGTGCAAATAAAATATGTGTTTGTAATTTTAATTGCTTGTAAACTTAAGTCATATTTCCTATCATAGAAACTTTAAAAGATATAACAACACTACAGATGGTTTGGACCTTAGGAGAGATATAATGGGATGGGAAACACTGGCTGCATACAGTGGAATTCGGTGACAGAAAAGAACAGACAGTACTGAATTATGCCAACTACTGAATCAAATAATCAGCAGTCTCAACAGCAACTACATAAGCTGTAACCGCCTGTATGTGTTATTTTAAGACTGGTTGTCACAAAGAACAACAACAAAAAAAAAAAAAACTTTTCAGTACACATTGCTCTATGGCTATATTTTTGACCTTAGATTTTGTTTTCACTGGTGCCTGGCACAGATATAGTATCTGTTTGATTGCCATAAAACCCACATTTGTCAAAGTGAATATATTTGTTCAGGAATAAGTCTTCACAACCCAATCAGAATCAATAATTTAGGATCTGCAGAGCTTTTTTTGCATGGAAATGGGAACGAGTGAGGATTGAGGAAGTCACATCACCTGCATCTGTGCAGTGTGACCTGATGCAGCCCAGACACAGGAAACAGAAATACTGCAAAATAATAAATAAACGAGACGAAATGACATTAGAACATTTCATCTCATCTCGTTTTGGTCAGCGAAAATGAAGAGGCATTTTAGCGTAGTTTTTATTTTGTAAACCAAATTTAGTCTTGTTTTTATTTGTCAACAATATTGCATTTACGTTGTGTCTCATCTCATTTTCATCACATGATAAAGGTTTGTTGACAATATTTAGTCATACTTTTTGTTGACAAAAGCAACACTAGTAACAATAATGCTGTGGTGCCTTGACTGGTCCTTCAGATATTCTGCTTTGTCTGAAATTGAGATTAAGCTTTCGAAAACTGTGTCCATATTTGCCCTCATTTCACTACAGTTCTTTGACCATGTTTAAGATATTTTCCTTCCATTATATGAAAAATACACATATGTCTTTTTTTTGCCTCTTTAGGTAAACAATCTGCTGTCAAAAGAAGCTGGACACCAGAGGAATCTGCTGCAGTTGACAGACATTTAAGGAAATTCATAGTGAGAAGCCAAGTTCCTGGAAAAGTGGAATGTGAGAACTGTATTACTGCAGAACCTCAAGCACTAGGAAACAGAGACTGGAAAGCAGTAAAATACTTCATCAAAAATCGCATTTCTGCCATCAGAAGAAAACTACAGTGAATGGCTACAAGATGTGAGCAGTCTGTGGATTCTGCTTTATTCAGACTGTACCTGCCAGGTAACACTAGACAGCTGCATTTACAAACAGAAACAGATGAAGCCATCTTAGTGCCTTAAAGTGGCCAATTTCATGTTAAGAGAATGTTCTGTTTGTTGTGGAATGTTGCATAAGACTGCCAAGTTTTGTTCATTACTTAGGGTAATGTCGTGTTATGTCTCTGTGTTCCGTTGTCTCTCTCTGTCTCATTCTCTTTCTATGCCTGGTTCTCTCTCTATGTCTCATCTCTCTGTCTCGTCTCTCTTTTTCATTGTCTCTCTGTCTCATTCTCTCTCTCTGTTTCATTGTCTCTCTGTCTCATTCTCTCTCTGTGTTTCATTGTCTCTCTGTCTCATTATCTCGCTGTCTCGTCTCTCTGTCTCCTTGTCTCTATGTCTCGTTCTCTCTCTATGTCTAGTTCTCTCTTTGTGTCTTGTCTCTGTCTCGTTTTCTCTGTCTCTCGTTCTCTGCCTGTGTCTCGTCTCTCTGTGTCTCCTCACTCTCTGTCTTGTTCTCTTTCTCCCTTGTTCTCTCTCACTCGCTGTTCCAGCTTCTCTTCAGTGAATTCTGGCTTGAAATATTGAGCCATTTTAAGTTCCTCTGGAGTTGACAAAATTGTCTCAAGAAAGTTATATGTAGTTGAAATTAAAATAATACTGAATTAATTACTGCTTTTTGCGTTCATTTGTCTTTAACAACAGATTATAATAGTACTGCACTGTGAGTATTTTAGAGGGAAAAGAGAGGAGATGCAGAATGTAGAGAATGCAAATTACAGTGTAAATCCTGATTCAGTCCAGCGGTGTGTTTGGACAAAAATTAACACCAAGTAATGTAATTCATTGTCATAGATTGTAAATGTGTCCCCATTAAGATATAAAGTGTAGAGATATACGTGTGTGTGAAGAAAGACCTCACAAGTCCTAAATGTTAAAAACGGACCCCAGATCTGACCAAAAAACTGGCGTGGAGACAAAAGTTGTGAATTCTGTTAATTTGAAGTGATATATATGATTTTGATTTTTTTTTTTTACCTTGCCTGATTTTTTTACAAAGCTGTAGCACCACTGGAAAGGGTGGACCCCACAATTGGGCAAAGAGACAGCAGGCCCCTCAAGTGAGTTATGCGAGAATGTGTGTGTGTGAGGCTCACAAGAAGTTAAGACGATAAAAGGATGAGTGTGTGATGTGAACTGGGCCCCACATGATCTGTCCTGGGAACATTTGGGTGTGATGCCCCCTGGCTTCAAGATAAGGAGTAGAGAAATGTATGAGTGTGTGATGTTAACTGGCTACATGAGGACAAGATTAGAAAGGTGTCAGTCAGAGGAGCTCATTTCCTTAAAACTGAAGTCTATATCATCACCCTGAATGAAAGGCTGCATCAGACAAGCAGCGTGAGTTCCTCCAATCTCGGTACTGGAACTACATAGTGTGCAGACCAACAGTATAGACATTACCTGTGCAAGAGCATCATCTTGGTTCGAATCCTCACGCGAAGCACCATGTGTGGGGGACATCTCAGTCTCTACCATCACATCAGGGGCTTTCTTGTCTGTTGCCTGCAATTTAGATACAAACAAAAAAACATTAATCACTGAGCGACATCATGCTCTCTATTTAGAAATATGCACATGTTACTAGAGTTTAACTTGTGAAAACCATGTTTGGAATAGCATAAACGGAAAGCTACTGCATAGCATCATCTTCTCTGGAGGTACCAACAAGTGTCACAATGCGTTATTGAGGATTAGAATGCATCAAATTCAAATGAGCCTTTTCAAACATGCAGCAGCTCAAGTAGTGTAAAAATATACCTGCAATTATCAGAGTTTAAATTATGTCATGCATTGCAGCAAGGATGTGAAAGCACCAAAGTTGTGATCCACACGGAGGGCCCCACAAGGGTCAAGACTAGAAACACTGTGAGTGTGTGATGTGAACTGGGCCCCACATGGTGTGTACTGGGAACATTTGTGTGTGAGGCTCACAAGAAGTTAAGGCGATAAAAGGATGAGTGTGTGATGTGAACTGGGCCCCACATGATCTGTCCTGGGAACATTTGGGTGTGATGTCCACTGGCTTCAAGATAAGGAGTAGAGAAATGTATGTGTGTGATGTTAACCCTTTGATGCATAACCTGGGTCAAAAGTGACCCAAATCCAATGGAAAATGGGTATCTCCTCATGCGGTATATGCATCAAAGGGTTAATTGGCTACATGAGGACAAGATTAGAAAGGTGTCAGTCACAGGAAGTCACTTCCTTAAAACTAAAGTCTATATCATCACCCTGAATGAAAGGCTGTATCAGACAAGCAGCGCGAGTTCCTCCAATCTCGGTACTGGAACTACATAGTGTGCAGACCAACAGTATAGACATTACCTGTGCAAGAGCATCATCTTGGTTCGAATCCTCACGTGAAGCACCATGTGTGGGGGACATCTCAGTCTCTACCATTACAGCAGGGGCTTGCTTGTCTGTTGCCTGCAATTTAGATACAAACAAAAAAACATTAATCACTGAAAGTAGAGAAATGTATGAGTGTGTGATGTTCACTGGCTCCATGAGGACAATACTAGAAAGATGTCAGTCAGAGGAACACATTTCTTTTAAGGCCAACACTGTCTGCCTCGCTCCATTACCTGTGCACAAGTCTCATCTTGGTTTGAATTCTCATGCAACGCACCATCTATGGGAGAAATCTCGATCTCTGCTGCCACAGAAGTCTGCTTGTTTGTTAGCTGAAATTTCGATACAAACAATAAAACACTACATGCTGACAGACATAATTTGCTCTTTTTCAGAAATATGCTATTTTTTTTAAGTGTAGCTGAATGCTTATCAACAAGTCACAATGCATTATGGAGACAGACATAAAACAGTAGCTGTCGTGCACTAGTTCACCAATTTTTACTTTTGGAACACATTTTTACACAAATTAGCAAAAACAAAGTACCTTTTTACGCCATGGCCATTTACAATCACCGCAGTTGTACTCAATTTCAGATCCAATTTCTATTTTCTTCACAGCAAATAGGCACAGATGTGGTTTGTTGTTTACTATGATTTTTTTCATGATGCAGTTTGGAGATTTGTGGTTGTCATTCACTAATCTTCCAAGAGAGCCATCTTCTTTTGATGCATCAATACTAAAAATGTAAAACAAAAATGTTTAATTCTAAAGTGTGCACCTATTTACACTTTTGTTATCAATTCCATTTAATATACATCTTTTAACAGTGTGACGAGAATAAAATACTTTCATGACAACATATCAAGTCTCCTTGATGACAACTTATGTTACAGACTTAAACTAAATTATTAGACTAAATTGTTAAGTCTATTCTGTGTGATTCCAAAGATTGTTCCTGTTGTCATTCATTAACCATTCAAAACCTTGTTTGAGATTGCAATCAAAACATAATTTCTGCAAAACGCAAAACTTTCTTACCACCAGCGACGTTTTTGCCATTCAAATTCAAACAGAAATGTACTCTCTTTCTCCGAGTAGTGTCTGGACTGGCATTCTTCTACTGATATGAGTTCACCTCTGTATTCCAAGAGGAAAGCTCCTGGTTCAATGGGCTGGGTCACAAACACTCCTCTTCCTATGAGGACATAATTAAATACACATTTAATTGAAGAAACACTTAGTTGTCTAAACTTTTCTAATAAAAAAAAAAATGACCCACAACTCACAAATACTGTCTGGCAGAAAAGTCTTCTGTTGTGTGTTGCATGTGTGAAACAACAACATCGGAGGAAAACCAGCTGGGGATTCAGCGGTTTTCCTCTGTTGTGTATGTGTGAAAGAGGCTTGTTTAAATAAATAGTACTGAGGATATTTTATACTGTGCAACTGTGTGGTGTAACATGCAAAGATTCACTACCCCATACCTTTGTTACTATTAATAAATCTTTCCATAAATCCCGGCTTGTCCCTCGAAGACAGAATGTATGATGTTGCATCATCAACAGGCTGTATCCTGTTCTTCCTTTTTGACATGGTTCTGTGAAAGTAAAACCCAAAATATTACACAGATTTTGCATAGGTATCTTATAAAGATACCTAAACTTATTAATGTATGACCAATAAAAATGCGATACCACAATATTATACTATAATGAGGAATTTTCTTTAACCCCTGAAAACAGTGTGCTATGGCTGCAACTAATGATTATTTTAATAACTGAATAAATAATTATTTGGATAAAAAATAAATAAAGTTTTAATTTTCACTGGTGTAATAAGAAACGGAACATTAATTACATTTCAGTGCAAAAAAAGTGCCCAAGCATACCTGAGTAAAAGTACATACATTTAATCACAAATATTCTAATAAAACTACTCTTACAAATACAATTTATAAAAAAAACTACTCAAGTACATGTAATGGAGAAATGTACTGCATTACTACCCATCACGGCAACACAGTGAAACTCAAACAAAACTGCCATGTCACTCAGCCTGCTATAATCTTAGTAGTCTTGTAGTACAACAACATTCATACATTTGCACATGGCCACAGAACCTTATTTTACCTTAGTAGAGGACAGTGGCTGTTGAATGGACTGTGTAATGCCACACCTTCCTACCTGTGCTAGACTTATTGATTTATTGAGATTATCAGCTAGTTTATTTTTATTTTATTAGTTAATTAATTGTTTAGTATTATTATATTAAATTAATGCAATCTATTGTATGAGTTTATCATTAGTTTAGTATTTTTCTAATAAAGAATTTATAAGTAATTTAAGGATATAAATAAATCAATGAGTAATAAAGAAATAAATAAATCATTAGTTTATTATTTATTATCAAATTGTATCAAATTAATTCGGTAAGTATTTAAATAATGCACTATATTAAAAACTCATTTAATTAATTGAATGCAATTAATTAATGTTCTATTAATAACTAATTTTAATGTAAATAATTTTTAAAATGTATTAATATATAGTTTTATGATTACATGTAAAGCGTCAATGAATGGGTAATACATTAATGAATGAATAAATAAATAAATCCTAATTAAATAAATAGTCAATATTTATTTGAATATTTATTGATGTATCATTTTAAAATAATAATTTAGTAATTTATCATTACTTTGTCATTCAATAATTATAATTTATGTATTATTTGTTATTGTCAATTTGTTAGTTATTAATATTATCATTTATCGTTATTTAGATTTTCTGCTTTTATCTAGTATCTATTATTGCTATTATCTGCTATTTTAGATGTATATCTGTTGGATGTATATCTCTGGTTCAGTGAGCTTCTGGACACTCGAATTTTCCTTTGGGGATTAATAAAGTATTATAGTAGCAATGTGTCTGCAGTGGCCTACTAGCTGTTAGCTCATTCCTCATCAGTCTGTCCTGCAGAGATATTTTTAAGTGTCTTCCTACTTTTAAATCTACCTCTTCTGTCCCTCTCAACCCACTGACCAGCAGGCAGATGGGTCCCCCCACATTAGAGCCGGGTTCTGCTCGTGGTTTTTTCCCTGTTAAAAGGGTGTTTTCCTTGCCACTGTCACCTTAGGGCTTGCTCTGGGGGTTCAGGCATATGGGTTCTCTAAAGCACCATATTTTATTCAAATAAAATTGAATTGAATTGAATTAACAACTCATGAATGGTAGAGCTAAATGCTAGGGGGCTAACAGCTAGCGGGCTAGCGGCTAACGGGCTAGCGGCTAATAGCTAGCAGGCAAGCAGCTCCAGCTAGCAGGCTAATGGCTCAAGGGGGTAACAGTAACCACTAACTTTTAATCTAGAAAAGCCCCTGTATGGTACTTTATTTAGCATCACCGTTGTTGTTGCAAGTAACTGGGTACAGAGGAAAAACAACATCAAAATGAACAAAGTTCAACTTAAGTAAACTTACCTGTTTTGCACAGCATGGCAGGCCTGGAGTCGAAAGACGGAGATGACGTAGTGAGTGTCATATTATAGGGAGGCCCCGCCCACATCTTGTTCCATTGGCTGAGATGATACACACTTCAGGAAGTGTGTGTATCTGCTGCAGTACCGCAAAGGTGCCACTCGAGGCGCTCACGAGCACAAAAAATTTACACACTTTTACACACTCCCGGTTTTTGTTACCTTGTGGGCCATGTGAAGAAAAAGCGGTAGGCATATCAGGGGAGTCTCCTGAGCTGAAATAAATGGAAATCGGTGTGGGGCCCACGATTTTGGGCCCCACACTGTCGCTGGGCCCCTCACTGTTGGTGTGCTCCTTGCCACTGGGCCCCACAAAGTAATAAATGCAAGTGCAAACACACACACACACACACACACACACACACACACACACAGTTTAAAACTGTGACACTCCCACCACATCCCACACCTCCTCCTCCACATGGACTGTCAGCACTTCCCCCAACACCTCAACAAACGTCCATACTTGTTCACGTTGGACATCATGCTGTGTATAAACTACATGTATCTCCATCCTCATCTCATATTCACTGTTGATAAAGTTTATACTGTTCCTGCTGTGTCTGTCCTGCCTCGATGCTTCATCTCATAAGATGTTCTGTTTCTTCTTAGTGTTCATACTGTGAATCCTGTATATATACTGCATGTATCTCACAGCATTAATACTGTTTACACTGTTCAGTCAGTTTATACTATCCATAACATTTATACTGTTTATACTACTCACACCACTATTATCTCCACCTGTAGATTTAGATTCTTTTACGTCTCCTTACAGCTTTTCCTTTCAGGAGTCGCCACAGCAAATCATCTGCTTCCATCTAACCGTGTCCTCTGCATCCTCTTCTCTCACACCAACTAACTTCATGTGTCCTTATTCATTACATCCATAAACCTCCTCTTTGGTCTTCCTCTCAGCCTCCTGCCTGGCAGTTCAAAACTCAGCAACCTTCTCCTGATATTTTCACTGTCCCTCCTCTGTACATGTCCAAACCATCTCAGTCTGGCCTCAATAACTGTATCTCCAAAACATCTAACGTGTGCTGTCCCTCTGCTGTCCTCATTCCTGTTCCTATGCATCCTGGTCACTCCCAAGAAGAACCACAACATTTTAATCTCTGCTACCTCCAGCTCTGCCTCCTATCTTTTCCTCAGTGCCACTGTCTCTAAACCATACAACATCGCTGGTCTCAGCATCATTTTGTACACCTTTCCCTTCTTTTCTGCTGATACTCTTCAATCACACATCGCACGTGACACTTTTCCCAGTCCATTCCAACCTGCTTGCTTCTTCACCTCTTTTCCACGTTCTCCATTGCTCTGGACTGTTGACCCTAAGAACTTCAAATCCTCCACCTTCTGTATCTCTACTTCCTGTAACCTCACCCTTCCTCTTGGGTCTCTCTCATTCACACACATGTATTCTGTCTTGCTGTGGCTAACCTTCATTCTTCTCCTTTCCAGGACATACCTCCACCTCTCTAGATTTTCCTCCACCTGCTTCCTGCTCTCACTACAGATCCCAATATCATCTGCAAACATCATAGTTCATGGAGATTGCTGTCTGACCTCATCTGTCAGTCTTTCTATCACCATAGTGAACAATAAGGGACTCAGAGCTGATCCTTGATTCAGTCCCACCTCCACCTTGAACTCCTCCGTCACACCTACAGCACATCTCACCATCTCTCTGACAGCCTCATACATGCCCTGCACCACTGTAACATACTTCTCTGCTACTCCACACGTCCTCATGCAACGCTGCAGTACTTCTCTCGACACCCTGTCATGCTTTCTCTAGATCTACAAAGACACAATGCAGCTCCCTCTGACCTTCTCTGTACTTCTCCATCAACATCCTCAAGCAAATACTGCATGTGTACTACTCTTTCTTGGCATGAAACCATACAGCTGCTCACAAATGCTCACTTCTGTCCTTAGTCCAGCTTTAAAATGATCCACTGAGAGGCTCTTTTGAGCTGTGATTTGTTTTATCTGTGAGTTTTTCTTTCTTAATTTTTACAGAACATTTTTTTACAAACCTTCTTTTGTATTTAATTTCAAATTGAGTTTGTGTTGTACCTATTTATGAAATGTGGTGATATTCTGAAATAGTTACTCTAATTATTTGCACTCATCTATATTTATGGAAAGATCATTCCAATGTGATCTTTCTTCATGGTTGTTCTTCACATTATTCCTGCCTGCTTCATTATGTCACTACAAAAGGAAAACATCATGTTGTGTAGTTGTACAGTTAAATGATCCCAGAAACTGATCCACATATCACAATAGAATGAGATGTATGATTACGCAATAATAACCTTAAAAGCATTGTTGACTTGAAAACAAACATCTTTATTATTTGAAACATGAAAGGTGTCATTATGAGGAAGAAAATGAGACATCTTTATTTAGTTTGAGAGGAGAAAAAAGAGAGAATTACAGAGAGCAAACAGAGAGCAGTAACAGAGTCAGACCAGTATGAGAGTCCCAGTGAGTGAGTCAGGACTGGGAACACTGGTCTCTCCTCAGTGTCTCTGAGAGTGGAGTCTGGGAGCCCTGGGTGGCCTCACAGCTCACAGAGACCACCTTCCTCCACTGGTCTGCAGGGAGCCTCAGGGTGCTGCTCCAGCTGTAGTGGCCGTCCTTCTCCAGCACCCCGGGGCTCCTGCTCTCCTCCCAGCTGCTGCTGCTGCTGCTGCTGCTGCCGTCCACCTTCCAGGACAGACTCCAGTCTGAGGGGAAGCCCTTGTTGGCCAGACACATGAGCGTGGCCTTCCCCTGCTGCAGCTCCTCACTGGAGGGGGGCAGCACCGTCAGGGTGGGACGGACATCACCTAGGAGACACCAATCAGCTTAGAGGACAGGGAGCACACAGCTGTCAATCAAACATCACACACGTGGACATCTTCACTGTGAGACGGTTGGTTTAGTCCTTGAAGGAGTTTCTGTCAGATGCTTTTTCTGCTCCAGCAGTCACTCACTCACACATTGTTTCAGTTCCCTTTCAGAAAGATCTCATGGAAATCAGCTCAGAGAGAATCAGCTCACAGTTGGATCTGAAATATGTTAAACTGCTCTGGAAATAAAACTAGCAGATGTGGAAACTTTTACAAGAATAGCTTCAATTACAGTCACCAAAAGTCTGAACTAAACAATACTTTCAAATATTTAGTAGAAAAAGTATAGAAAAACACTAACAAATGTAAAATGTTCTGCATTTTTGTCTTTTAACATTGTTTCAAACTGAATTGTAAACTGTACAGTTGTACTTAATAAAAGTGAATTGTTTATCATCCTAGTCATAGCAGGGATAAAATTTTGGGTATTCTAGATTGTACACCATTAATGTTCAATATGAAATGAAATGTGGACATGAAGTTTAGAAAAGCTGACCTGAATTAAGCTCCATGAGGAAAAAAAAACCTTTAATACTAAATATATTATACATTTTAAAAATCTGCTATTCTTCTCTTCAAACCATCAAAATGGTTTCTAAACAAATTCTTTACATTAGCATATGTAATATTAAATACAGTATAAACTTACTTCCAAATTCCAGTCTGGTTCCTCCACCAAAAGTCCACCACAGTGATACAACCTGATTGAGGCGTCGTACAAAAACCTCTGACTGTAGAGAAACACGGCTCTCTGACTGTCAGACTGAACTAAACCTACAAACCCTCAACATTCAATCACTGAAATACAAAAAGTGATTTGTCCCTGGACCAGGCTGATGTTTTAGATTCATTGTAATTAATTTTTTCAAATTTACATCTTAAAAATGTATTTTGTCTCCTGCTGCAAAGCTATTTGTTAGCAAATTTAACATTAACATGAAGTTTATTTTTCCTGCCACAATGAATAAAAGAGTATAGACAAGAAAATAAGAAAATCACCTAAATTAAAAGAACTTGAATTTGACTTACTTCCAAATTCCAGTCTGGTTCCTCCACCAAAAGTCCACCACAGTGATACAACCTGATTGAGGCGTCGTACAAAAACCTTTGACTGTAGAGAGACACGGCTCTCTGACTCTGAAACAAACAAACTCAACTACAGGATTTGCTCTTTGTATCATTTTGTCATCTGGTATCAAAACTGGAAATAACACAGAGAATACAACTGACCAGAGATTATATTTTTATTTCAAATATATACATTTAAAGTAAATTATTGCTAAATTATGCAGGTTTTTTGTAGTTGTTATGATAGAACTGTATTAAAATGTTTTATAAAACATGAATCATTAAAAATACATAGAAGAAATCATAACAGTCCAGTTGAATTCAATATCTAATATTTCTGAAAATATTTATCTAAAACTTTCCCATCAGTTCTCTGATCCAGTGATTGATCCATTGATAATCAGCATCTTCACAGTGATCCAAGTCTCTGCTGGAGTCAGTCAGACATTTCCATAGAGAACCACTTTGCATCAGCAGCTCCATGCTCCACTGCTCTGGGAGACTTTATAGTCCTGACACTTGAACTCTGGAGGACTGACAGCTGTCCTCCATGACAACAGAAGACACAGAAATCCTCCTCATCAAAAACATGACTCTGATCTGCGTCCTCATCTGGACTCTCCTCTGCTGCTGCTTCACAGGTAAAGTCCAGAGAATCAGACTCCTCTCCTCTATCAACATCCATCCCTCTGAAATGAAGCCCACAGAACCATGATGCTGCTTTCTGTTTGTGTCTCTGAATCCTCAGAGTCCAGAGGACAGACCACAGTGACTCAGTCTGGAGCAGTGAGCTCTGCTCTGGGAGGTTCTGTCACCATCAGCTGTAAGACCAGTCAGAACATTTATAGTACCCACCTCTCATGGTACCAACAGAAGGATGGAGAAGTTCCTAAACTACTCATTTACTACACCAGCACTCGAGCATCAGGGATTCCAGATCGTTTTACAGGCAGAGGATCAAACTCTGACTTCAGTCTGACCATCAGTGGAGTCCAGACTGAAGATGCTGCAGTTTATTACTGTATGGGTCAATTCTACATCAACAGTCAGTATTCGTTCACACAGTGAAAAAGCATCGTACAAAAACCTCCCTCAGTCAGACTGAACAGAAAGTGAACAGACTGATACAGTTCACTGAACACACACACACACACACACACACACACACACACACACACACATACTTGTTTTTCTACCCCGTGGGGACGAGATTTTTGCCGTTTTCTGAAACCTGCTCGATGGGGACCTCACTTCAAACATGAATTACAGGCGTTTTGTAAGTCATAAAAAATTGATTTTAAGTCAGATTTTTTGGAGAGACCTTGGTCTCTCTGAAATCAACTGAATTATAAAAATTTCAAAATTTTGTTTTTGTCAGGTCTTTCACCCTCATGGGGACGTTCCCATTATGTCATACCATAAACCACCAGTAGGTGTCACTTCTGTGAAGACTTTTCATTTCTATATATTTAGACCCTGTATAAGGTAAGCAGTGGAGTTTAATATTTAGAATTAATAGAGTTTTATTGAAAATACAGATAGGTGTCTTCTTTGCATATTTCTGTTCATTATTTTTATATTGAATTTGTGTATACTTACTGTTAAGTCTTTACTGTAATTACATATTGATTAATGATCTGTGCACATCAGACTATACTAAATAAAATTTTTGAATTAAAGAGTTTCCTTTTAACAAATAATTGTGGGCAACAAGTGCACAATATTTTCTGGATATTTCTGAAATTATGTAGAATTCACAGGATCACAATTGTGTGAAATGGATAAATGAGCATTGTTCAGATATTAGTTTCAGTAACTGCAATCTGTTTAATGCACATGTTTACCATAAAGCACAAACAAGGTGCATGCAACAGTGTGGCATAAAAAAAACTGTTCCCACAGTACAAACTGTAATGCTCTCAACCAAGCAATTCAGCCTGTTTCAACCTGAAACAGAATCAGTGCTTTCAAACTTTACAGACTCCAACATAACTATGCTGTATAATAACCATAACTAGCAGAATGAAGAATCTTCCAACTGGCAGCAACATCATAAATGTCCAACCTTACCTTATTTGTGCAGAGTCTCTCTTTAATGCATGAATCCAGTTTTTCACATAAAATTTCACTCCCTGCCACGTTTCTCCATGAGTGTTCTCTCCACAGCCTGGATTTCTTCCTCAGTCCACTTCCTCCTTTTGGCTTTAGATTTTCCTAAGTAAAATGGAACAGTAAATTAATAGTCCTCCAATAGTGAAAAACTCACAGACGTGCTACGACAATAATACCAGCTCAATGCTGTCTCAAGGCATCAGACCTGTTCTGTAACAGTCCTATGGCTTTTTAAACACCAGAGGAGGCTAACCCCTTCACAAGCCACTAGAGAAAGCTTTAAACAGCTTACCTTCTGCTTGTTGTTGTGTGACCTCCCAACCTTCCTATTAAAATAAAAGAACACAATTGAGAAAAGCATTGAGTTTAACCCAACTGGCCACAAAATTAAAACAGACTAACTGGTTTGAATGGCACACTGCCTTCTGAGACACATCTCTCATGTCTTGTGGCTACATTGCATCATCTAGACTAGTGTTTCTCAGTCCTGGTCCTTCAGAGCCACTGTCCAGCATGTTTTAGATGTTTCCCAGTTCAAATTAATGAATATTTATCAGACTTTTGAACAACTTCAGAACAAGCAGATCATTTGAATTAGGTGTGTTGGATGAGGGAAACATCTTAGACATGCAGGACAGTGGGTTCCCAGGCCCAGGAATAAGCAGCACTGAGATTTGGTGTTTCACTTACTTGACAAGCAAAGCATCATATATCACTGAGGACCTCAAACTGCTCACTCTCCTCCCTGCAGGCAGCAGGCTGTCTAGCCTCAAAGCTAGAACAACAAGGCTACAGTGCAGCTTATGAACTTTCTGATTTAAATCTGTCCTCTGAACTATTCTTAAACCTTATCTATGATATCTTGCAAAATACTACTAATTTTGGTAAACTGCTGTTCCCGAGTAACAGATTTCATTATTTGATATCTTAACATGTTGAAGGACAATAAACCCTGGAACCCTTGAAATAATATTACCTTGGGCTGGATATGGATCTCTCTTTTGTCCAGCGTTGTCTGCAGTGGATTTCTTTTTAACCCTGGATTTGTCTGCAAACACAACAGCTTTAATAAATAAGCATTTTAGTATAGAGAAAGCAGGGGGTTGCATGCATGGCCTCAGCTAAGTAACATATTTAAAACTTCTACTGTGTAGCAATTAATTGTTTAACAGCATGATCATATAATTAGATAAAACTCATAAAAAATTGTTTGAAAATAATGTGCAATGGAGCAGATGATTTAATCAAAATTGCATCTGGTTATGGAACACCAGGGCATCCCATTAATAAAACTGTTCCAGCTCTGTTACTGCCTCCACTGGGTCAGAGGTGAAACAAAATGAACCCTCAACTCAGTCTCTGAGGCGTTTATACAGAACACCGAGCCAGAATTAAGGAGAAATACTCCCCAAATCAAAAGGCAGTGTAAAAAATGCCACAATTACTCAACAGTCACCTCCATACCTGATGATTGTGAAGATGAAGGTGGAGATGAAAGTGAAGAGGAAGGCGTAGCATCCTTCACAGCCTTGCTATCATCATCTTCACTGTCATAGCCATCGCTGTCCACAGCTATCTCCTCTGAGGAACACAGCAAGCATAAGTGGAAAACTCAAATCTGATTTCACATATAAAGCATTATATGAACACCAAAAAGGCAGAGGGAGACAGGGTACATAGGAAATGGAACAGACAAATATTAATGTGTGTATGTAAAAAAAATATGTAAGCAAGGAAACACCTGTCTCTAAATTTATTTTGAAAGATATGTAGACTTGTCTTACCTTGAAGTGAAGAAGATTGTTGACTGTTATCAGTGTCCAGGGAACTAGAAGATGTCACACGTCTTCTCTTCTGGACATCTATTTTTTGGGACTTGGCTGAAGGTGACTTTGTCTTCTTACCCTTGTGCTGTATGCCATCTTCTGATGAACTGTCGCTTGTTTCTTCACCAGGGGCAGGAATGTATCGATATTCAAACTCAAAACTTGATAGAGAGTCTTCTGTTGTGTATCCAAGCATTTGTCTGTTAAGCTTAAAAAAAAGGATTAGAGACATATTTCAGTTTTGATTTTTAAGTATATCAAATCACAAGAATTTAAAAGTGAAAAATGTTAAGACAAAACAATGCACTAAAAATAGAAAAGATTACGTTTTTGGAGCAAACATTCACAAGGTGGAACCTTTGCAAATCATAATGATATTAACTGCCATAAACCAAACTGTGTAGTCAGTAGGAGCGCTTACAGTCACTGGCAGGGTTGGGATTCAATTCCCCATCTTAGTGATTGTGTATGCTCCCATTCAATTCCATTATAAAATTATAAAACTCAATACTGGAAAAAGTAAGAGGTGGAACAAATTTGTGTGAATTATTCACACAATTAACTAATAGAATGAATCAGAATGGATTTTTTCCTTGTTAATGACTTTTTAGAAATGCCCGATAATCAATACTGATAACGTATAATGTGAGGTGAAGGGGTTACCCCCTCTATATATGCAGTGAATAAGAAGAAGAGGACATGAGAGAAACACAACTGTTAATGACAGCTGAAGATGTAGGACCATGGTTTTAGATGAAAATGCCAGAAATTCAACTACTGCAATTACTGTAATGTTATTTTCAGACAATCGATAAGTGGCTGTTCATTTGCCTTGTCCCCTGTACATTATTAATATTATACCATGACCTACAGCATATCAAGTTTTACAGATGTACTTACAATGATGCTGTCTGCTCTTTTGAGCTCAGGGACACTGGTATCCTTGGTGTGGTCAACAATCACTGTAGCCTCGCTGTCATTGGAACACTCTTTTTGAAGTTTCTATGAAATAAAAATGAGACAATCAACAAAATGCACGTTTTTTACATCCACTGGTTGTGAAATCAGTTAAATACCATAATATAACAGTAAAAATGATCAGGATGCCCATTGAAAACTTTTAATTGAGGGTTCCTGTGGTTCCCTGTGTAGAGCATGTAGTGTGAAATATACTAGATTAAGGGCCAGTACCCCAACACTGCACATCACAGGTATCACAACCTGCTCTCATTCATTTCAGATTACTGCAGTGTGCTGGGCATTTCTGAAAGATGCCTCAAAGGTGACTTTGAATTACAAAGCTAATATACTGCAACTGAAGTCATACTTACTTATTATAATAAAGTTTACTCATCACATGCTTCTGTAACAGTTAAAAGAACGTGTAGCTCTCCTAACCGTTGCATTCAGGCGATGATGTAAAAGCAAAGTCTTCTCCCTCTCCTCGGTTAACCTCATTGCTTGCGCCGTCTCATAGCGATCTTCACAAACATCATGATGTTCTCTGAGTTTTTGAATGCGATGCATCCAACGACTTTGAACCTACAACACACAAAATATAAGTTTAAGAATGCTGTGTAACCAAATCCCTGTTTTGTTTTTATTTCAAGATTGTATTTTTGTGGCATTTGTGGGACATTTGACTTTACAGTATGAAAGACTGGGAACAAAAGATTTCTACAAAAGGTGAATATTTCTTTCTAGAGAGATAAAAAAATATATATAAAAATTAACCATAGTGCTGTGCACCAGGTTTTCTTTTCGCCAAGTGAGGAAATATAATATTTGCAGTCTGCATAACCAAGTTGAAATTCATACATGCATACAGCGTTTGTCTTGCAAGAGAGACAATAAAAACAGACACAATGGTCAGTTATCATTTTCACATTTGAGGTGGTTTGATTGATCCATGATTCCAACTCATTAACTCAGTAACATCAAAGAAAACACACCACCTTCCAGTAGCTGTCAATAGGTGTATGATAGTGGCATTGTGAATTTTCTCTGGTCTATTATTTACTGTAGTAAAGGTGAAAATGCAGCACAGAATTATTTCTTTGTTTGGAACAGCTAAAAGGCTAAAAGTTTATGCACACTGTGCAGACAACAATAATCAATGTGTGCATATGCCACCATGATCAAATTTTTATATTCATGCATCATGAGATCATTATGTTGACACTGAACATGAAACTATTCATACAGCATTTGATGGTCAGTTATACAGCTGACAAATAATATTGCAAACTTTTCACATTGGTTACCCACCCTGTTAGCAATGCATGTGCACATGTGTTCATCACAGGTGTGCTTCAGTGCTAATAAAACCAGCACTCCCCCTCTAAGATAAAATATGTGTTATATTTAAGTCTATTATGTGTAGTGAAGAGTGAAGGTGGGCTCAAAACTCATTGGAATGCTTCTGAGTTAGTGACTGAATTTAAGAACCAAAGGAATATTCTTACTTCTGCCTTCTGTTCCTTATGAAAGGCCATACCAGGCATTACATCAGACACTGCAACAGAATTTCAGAAAATAAAAATATTTTTTAGCATTTAATACTCTAAGAAACAAGTACAAACCTCATTATACAACATTACCACAAAATCATCATTATAGGATGGGTTACAGCTAGTGGTACTGTTAGTGTGAGAGGATAGGGGATATTCATTCATACCTGTGCACTCCAAGGTGGCATCAGCTGGTGAAAAATCTGGACCGTCCTCCTGCCAACAAAAGTTCCACTTTAAGGTCCAGTTACTGATATCATTAACACTGTGAAATGAATCCGCGCTATTTTTTAAAATTGAAATGCCTGAGCAATTTGTGGTGTTTACTGCATTCAGTTGTATTCATGAAGTCTAGACACAATAGTTCGAGTACTCACATAACAGGACTTCAGTGATTTTGCATTCATAAAAGGTCAAACAGTAAAACTAAAACATTTTCAAGTCAAATTCAAATTTTTTATCGACTGTCAGTGTAGATCATATGCAGCTGTCATGTGGTATGCTAATTATAGTATTAGTTCTCAAACTAAATGTCATTTTTTACATTACAGCTGCACAATGTTTAAGTCTAAAATAATGAATATAGTTCCAAATCCTAACAGAGATTATGTCCGGGCACATTTTATACTGAGCAGATCCAGACCACACATACACAGACCTGTTTTCTCTGTACTTAGGCTATCCATGACAGCAGTAAAAATGATCATTTACAGTTATCTCCTAGTGCCTATTTTTCATGAAAACATACTATCTTACTTGTCATTGCAGCACGTGCTAATGTCAGAAGCTAGTTAGCATTCGCTAACTAGCATGTGCTAACGTCTGAAACTAGCTAGCATTAGCTAACCATTCCGGTTAAATTATTGCATTCCGCTGCAACAAAGCACTCTAATGCTGTCATATATGCGCCTACAGTATGCAGTAAACTTCACAGTATTATGTTAGGAGTCAGTAAAATATATTTACTTACCATTTCTGTGTAGCTTTTTGCTCACTGTGGTGAGAGCCAGCTGCTCTCTGACCGCCTCAGACTGCCGCGTTCAGGAGAAAAGGAGCGCTTGATTTATGACACAGCTTACACCATTGAATCAATGCATGTAGTGACACAAACAGGAAGAGACTGCCGGGTCACCCCTTTCACAAAAAAAATGCATCCTCAGCCCGCCAGCCTGTACAGCTTGGCTCATAGCCAGTGAAAGGGAAAAATATGAAAAATAAGTTGGTTTAGATACTATCTTTAGCTATCTGTATCATTTAGCAGGGACTGCTTTACTAGCTGGCATCAGCAACATGGTAGATTAGCCGAACCCACACAGTTAGGTCCATCTGGCTGAAAAACACAGTGGGGTGGGGGAGGGACATAGTCGGGGTGGGGACACCAAAAGCCTGTGTGACAGCTCAGGTGTTACTGAGACTGGGAGCAGGAAGAGAATGAAAGGCAGCTGTCAGCTGAAATGTAATTGTACAATTACTTAATCTTTATTCATTAATATTATTACATTTTTTTCTATAAGAGCTTGTGGGCTTCTGGGGCTCTTAAAACTTAAGGTTTATGCAATTTTGTGCACACCAACATGTACAACATGTAACAGGTAGCAGGTTTTCAGCTCCTGAAGCTTTTAACTCAGGGTAGACATTGATGATCTCCCTCACTAGTCTCCTTCTTGCATGGTCACTCAGTTTGTGAGAACAGCCTACTCTAGGCAAATTAAAGCATGTACTATATTCCTTCCATTTCTTAATGACGGATTCAGATGGGGCTTATCATGGAAATGTCACTTTTTCAGTGCTTGTACACTTAAATATAGGTCTCTAGTGTGTCTGTCTGTTCAAAGTAAGACAACCTAGTGAGTTTTTTTGTGAGCTGACTCAGTCAACAATCATGTGATTCAACGATCCGTTTAGATTCTGAGTCCCTCTGTGACATCAGAGTCTCCATGAGAATTTTACCATGCCTCCTCTTAGTATTTTCATCCACAGACTTAGAGCTATCACTATGAAGGTGCAGTTTTTCTCACAAGCACCAGACACACTAGCATTATGTTGAATGAGTGAAGAGATGGAAGAGGAGAGCAGTGGATCAGCACGACAGGAACAAGCTCTAAAACAGAGTATGTTGAACAGGGCTGATTAGACAGAGAGAGAGGGGTGCTGTACAACATGAGGATATTTTGACCAAAGCATGTCACAGACTTTTCACCTGTGACCTAACCAAGTTTCCGTTAAAAACACAACAGGATTACCTGTGCTAACACTTTAATTCAGATAAGATCATTTGGATGCTGTTAGCATGTATGCTTCTTCACATGTTGACTCATCTAGCTGCTCTGCTAACAGGGCTACCAGCACCAACACTTTAATCAGTAATTATAAAAAGTGGATCCACTATTGCACATGCTTTTATCAATCACTGTAACGGCACTAGCCATATTTCAACATGTCATTCTCCCACATCTACCCTTATGCTACTTCTTAATGCTAGATCAATAGACTTCTTGGCCTTTGATCCAGCATCTCCTTCTCACACTATTTGCAATGTTCTTGTCCATTAGCAACATTAAGGGAATGAGTGTCCTTGTAGTAGCAATTTTATAAAATCCCTTTAGTCTGCTGCTTGGCTACTACAGATGGCTGAGATGGATTTAGTCTGGACACATGCAGATAAAATATGAGGAGTAGAAGTAGATCCAGCTGGTCCCAATGACTGTTTATTGCATTAATTGTTGATGAATTACAGATACGTTGAAATAAAATTTTAAAAAATCTTTAAACTAAAGAGTCTTTAAACAGACCTAGTTCCTTGATGCAGCCACATGATCATAAAAACTGCTTGCCTTCCTCAGCTACACCCAGATGCTGTGGCAGCTGCCTTTTAAGGCTTCTCCTTGGGCTCCAATTGCAACTTCCTGATTCCGGGGAAATTAAGACTGTCTGGTCTACTCGAGGTGGGGGTAAACACACTTATGGCCATGCATTCTCCCAAAGGCACACATGCACACAGACACTCTCTTCCATTCACATCCACATACTAATACAAAGAAAGAATGTAAGAAAATCAACAGAAATCTCTATTTGGGTCCTAGAGTCCTGTTTGTTTCAGAGACATGGCCTCTCCTGATGGAGCCTTAAAGTTTCTCTATCATTTAGGGCATTGGCCAACCAAATATACCTTCCTGTTTTTCATAACTCCTCCCAGCCTTGGTGGTTCAGGCGATAAAACCATTTTCAGTCAATAGGCCACTATTTCCCATCAATCTTTCCCTTTTACTAAACTCTTAGATGGCTGTTAGCCTGGCATCCAGAACCCAAGGCCTCAGTCAAAATTCACCTGAGCTTTTGTGTCTGGAATTTCCTCAATAGAAAGCATCTTTCAACAAGTTGGAGGCTCTTCTAATGGCAGGAATACATATACTGCATGATTTCCAGTCCTGTAAGTTCATTGCAAGCCAAACATTTACTTGGCTATGAAGTCAAGTTTGCTGTGTGTACACTGCATGATGATAACACTACTGAATTGGAGGCTACGCTGTACGTCAATATAGAAGAACAAAACATTATCATCAGTCAGCATCCATTACATGACCCAGTCATAAAACTGCCAGCTAGGCAACTGCTGCAATGCACCAGGGCCCAGCCGCTGTTGGGGGGCCCACCTAGCCCATCAGGACTGCATGGCCACAGAGTGCATCTGTTCAGACCTGGTATTTAAACGTGTACAATGCACTCTGAGTGACCAGATGTGATCAGCTTTCACTTAACTGTGCTGTATGCAAATAAACCAGAGAGACAGCTGTTTGTTTCTTTCTTCTGGAGTTTCTTCTCTGATTTTGTTACATATATCCATCATTATGCAGCAGCAGGATGCAGATGACACTCCAAAGAGAGAGAGAGTGGCACAAATTTATGCACAAGCCATAAGTCAGTTAAACAGTTCCAGGTTTTAACTCATTCTTCAATGAGAATTGGTCAGGCTATGCCAGGCTAGGTGTCTGGGGCCTTATCTATAATTGTTGTGAGCTTCCCAAACGAGGCCTGAAAGATACATTGGCCTATTCTACTTTCCAAACCAAAGTTGAGATCTATAAAAACTGTGTTGTGTGAATGTGCACATCAGCAGAACAATTTGAATAGTTCTCCACTTCCATTCTGTATAATATGCTCTTTATTTAGCATCACAATCTTTACGAGCCTTAAACAACCTGTTGGAGCTGTTGACAGTGGTCATCTGGATGTTCCCAGGAGGTTTGGGTTTTTGCAGCCTGACCCCACACTCTCAAATAATCTTCATTTTAAAAGGGTTTTAAAATTTGTGGACTTCTATTTTTACTATGGAGGACTATCACTTGTTATTAGTGATAAGCCGGATATTGGGAACAAACAGATATCCAGTACGGATATTGTACTTTTTCCGGACATGAATGTCCGCCGACTGTAACCCCTCCTTATCTATGTTCATCAGGAGACTCTTTCTGTCTGGGATGTGATTCTCGTTACTCCGTGTTGCTGTAACAGCGCTTCTCACCATGCAGTCAGTGCTGACAGCAATTCTCATTGGTCTGACATAGCATCAATATAAACCATATGGTGACTTAAAAAACTATATCCAAAGGATTAAAGCCCCTGCCTTTCATGTGAAAGGTTCCTTGTTCGAAACCAGGCTCAAGTTTTCATTCTAAACTTGAAACTAATCTTCTCTTTAATTTTGTAGATTGAATGTACTTTCAGCTGGAGCTCATGATGAATTACATAACCACCTGTGTCGTATTTGGTGATCTGATTTCTGCATGCTGAATTCTGTTTATCAGGTTTTTTTTTAATGTATTAGAGGGTAATGCAGCATGCTGGAGAATAGCTAGACAGATCTGAAGCTCAATTCTGAGGCTGTTCTGTGAACAGCAAAGTAACTGTAAGTAACAAATATAACAATTCCTGATCAACAAACGTTAATATTGGGCAAAAATACCACTTTAGGTCATGGTTAGTGTGACTGGTTAAACAAATGTGAATACAGATACAGATAACACTACATTCACTCATCCCTAATTGCTATTGCTTCAGTTGAATGGAAAACCTAAAAGTAGACTCAGACACAGCATTTAACATCTAAGGTGACTTTAATGAGGGAAAAGGTCAGTAGGATCATGGTTGGGTGAGGGATTTGGTGATGGCAGAGGCAAGCAGGCAGACAGGTGAGTGTTGTCTAGCAGGGTTTATGGAGGAGGGTTGCAGAATGGCAGGCAGGGTGGCAGTGAGGTAGAACAAGCAGGAAGCCTGAGACACAAGGAAAAGGCAAGTTAGGCAAATCACAAAGGTAGCATGAAGAATTATATTATTATTATTAATACAATATCACAACTACTCCCACTCTTAGGATTCCTGAAGAATGTACACTGAATGTGGTTGTATTTACTCACTGTTGGCATTCATCAGATATGAAACTATAGCTAATAAACTACTAAGGTAAAACACCAATCTACAACAACTCTTTCTACTACTAATTCAATGTACTTCCAAATATTTGAACTCAAATATCCTAAAACAAAAAAGATTTGAGTTTAATTCTATTCTCATATTCAACCTTTGATAAAGGTGATTCATGCATTTAAAGAATGTCAATACATGTGATAACACATTTAATCTGTAAATTTTATTTTTATTTTGGTTGTTATAATTAATATTATTATTATTATTATTATTATTATTATTATTATTATTATTATTATTATTATTATTATTATTATATATTTAGCAATTAAATCTTGTGTATCTCTGCTCAAAAAAGCTCAAGGTTTAAAATGTATGCCCAAACTGCAATACTACTTTTGACCTGTAGGTGGCGCAAGCGAGTGGACAAATAGTGACACACAGAACCGGAACAGCTACCTGATGGGGACTGCAGTACCGCTGTGTGACCACTAAGGTCGCATAGAGATACACACACACAGATTTTTTCATGTGGAACAGCCCCATGAGGACTTTTGAGAAAATGTCACCAGCCATGTTTAAATAAAGTTTTGAAGCCTCTGGTGGTGGTTTGCCCGTGGGGACCTCATTTTTGGTCCCCACGGGGACACGAGTCCCCACCAGTTTGTGTGTAGTCAGGCCAAAGTCCCCACGATGTAGCAAAAACAAGAACACACACACACACACACACACACACACACACACACACACACACAGTTTAAAACTGTGACACTCCCACCACATCCCACACCTCCTCCTCCACATGGACTGTCAGCACTTCCCCCAACACCTCAACAAACGTCCATACTTGTTCACGTTGGACATCATGCTGTGTATAAACTACATGTATCTCCATCCTCATCTCATATTCACTGTTGATAAAGTTTATACTGTTCCTGCTGTGTCTGTCCTGCCTCGATGCTTCATCTCCTAAGATGTTCTGTTTCTTCTTAGTGTTCATACTGTGAATCCTGTATATATACTTCATGTATCTCACAGCATTAATACTGTTTACACTGTTCAGTCAGTTTATACTATCCATAACATTTATACTGTTTATACTACTCACACCACTATTATCTCCACCTGTAGATTTAGATTCTTTTACGTCTCCTTACAGCTTTTCCTTTCAGGGTCGCCACAGCAAATCATCTGCTTCCATCTAACCGTATCCTCTGCATCGTCTTCTCTCACACCAACTAACTTCATGTGTCGTCTTTCATTACATCCATAAACCTCCTCTTTGGTCTTCCTCTCAGCCTCCTGGCTGGCAGTTCAAAACTCAGCAACCTTCTCCTGATATTTTCACTGTCCCTCCTCTGTACATGTCCAAACCATCTCAGTCTGGCCTCAATAACTGTATCTCCAAAACATCTAAGATGTGCTGTCCCTCTGCTGTCCTCATTCCTGTTCCTATGCATCCTGGTCACTCCCAAGAAGAACCACAACATTTTAATCTCTGCTACCTCCAGCTCTGCCTCCTATCTTTTCCTCAGTGCCACTGTCTCTAAATCATACATCATCGCTGGTCTCAGCATCATTTTGTACACCTTTCCCTTCTTTTTTGCTGATACTCTTCAATCACACATCGCACGTGACACTTTTCCCAGTCTATTCCAACCTGCTTGCTTCTTCACCTCTTTTCCACGTTCTCCATTGCTCTAGACTGTTGACCCTAAGAACTTCAAATCCTCCACCTTCTGTATCTCTACTTCCTGTAACCTCACCCTTCCTCTTGGGTCTCTCTCATTCACACACATGTATTCTGTCTTGCTGTGGCTAACCTTCATTCTTCTCCTTTCCAGGACATACCTCCACCTCTCTAGATTTTCCTCCACCTGCTTCCTGCTCTCACTACAGATCCCAATATCATCTGCAAACATCATAGTTCATGGAGATTGCTGTCTGACCTCATCTGTCAGTCTTTCTATCACCATAGTGAACAATAAGGGACTCAGAGCTGATCCTTGATTCAGTCCCACCTCCACCTTGAACTCCTCCGTCACACCTACAGCACATCTCACCATCTCTCTGACAGCCTCATACATGCCCTGCACCACTGTAACATACTTCTCTGCTACTCCACACGTCCTCATGCAACGCTGCAGTACTTCTCTCGACACCCTGTCATGCTTTCTCTAGATCTACAAAGACACAATGCAGCTCCCTCTGACCTTCTCTGTACTTCTCCATCAACATCCTCAAGCAAATACTGCATGTGTACTACTCTTTCTTGGCATGAAACCATACAGCTGCTCACAAATGCTCACTTCTGTCCTTAGTCCAGCTTTAAAATGATCCACTGAGAGGCTCTTTTGAGCTGTGATTTGTTTAATCTGTGAGTTTTTCTTTCTTAATTTTTACAGAACATTTTTTACAAACCTTCTTTTGTATTTAATTTCAAATTGAGTTTGTGTTGTACCTATTTATGAAATGTGGTGATATTCTGAAATAATTACTCTAAGGATTTGCACTCATCTATATTTATGGAAAGATCATTCCAATGTGATCTTTCTTCATGGTTGTTCTTCACATTATTCCTGCCTGCTTCATTATGTCACTACAAAAGGAAAACATCATGTTGTGTAGTTGTACAGTTAAATGATCCCAGAAACTGATCCACATATCACAATAGAATGAGATGTATGATTACGCAATAATAACCTTAAAAGCATCGTTGACTTGAAAACAAACATCTTTATTATTTGAAACATGAAAGGTGTCATTATGAGGAAGAAAATGAGACATCTTTATTTAGTTTGAGAGGAGAAAAAAGAGAGAATTACAGAGAGCAAACAGAGAGCAGTAACAGAGTCAGACCAGTATGAAGCTCGACCTCCGCCAGGGCTATCTGCAGGTTCCCCTACACCCAGACAGCCGCAACCTCACCACTTTTGTGACCAACATGGGGCTCTTCCACTACACCCGCATGCCCTTTGGCTTCAGCTCCGCTCTCAGCTGCTTCCAGAAAATTATGGCCACCATCTATGCTGGCATCCCCGGCGTGGTTGTGTATCTGGATGTCATCGTGGTGCACAGAGTGACGTCCTCCCTGTATGATGACCGCCTCTCCAGGGTGCTGGATGTGCTCACCCGTCAGAACCTCACACTAAACGGGGAGAAGTGCATCTTCGCAGCATTTGTCATCAAATTTGTGGGGTTCCGCCAGACCACTACTGGCCTGAACCCGCTCCATTCGAACGTTGACGCTGCCCTGTGCCTCCCTGAACCCTCCTGCCATGCGCAGCTATCATCATTCCTGGGGATGACTGCTTATTATCTGCACTTCCTTCCTCTCTACTCCGACACCACTGGACCACTGCGTGCCCTCCTTAAGCAGGATGCGCCCTGGGCCTGGACCCCTGCATGCTCTGCCGCAGTCCGCTGGCTCAAGTCACAACTTACCTCTCCACCTGTGCTCACTCACTTTGATCTGCAGAGCTCCACGTTTGTGACCTGCGATGTCTCCAATACTGCAGTTGGCGCGGTTCTGTCCCAACTCCAGCAAGGGACTGAGCGCCCAATGGCGTTTGCATCAAGGTCACTTACCCCAACTTAGCAGAAGTACTTGGTGGGGGAGAGGGAGGCACTGGCCTGCATTTGGGCATGTGAGCAGTGGCACATGTACCTCTACGGTCGGCATTTTATACTCCGGACAGATCACCAGGCACTCACAGCCCTGCTGGCCACAAGCAGATCGGGTCACAAGCCACTGCGCCTTTATCAGTGGTCTGAGAGATTACAGGCGTACAGCTTCTACACACAGTTTACGCCTGACAGGGAGAATGTCATGGCAGACCTCCTCTCCAGAACCACACCCAGCTCTGGGCCAGACATTGCCCAAGACTCCTCAGAACCAGAACTGATCCTCATGCTGCACACGCCCCTCCAGGCAGCTGTTTCCCTGTTGGAGCTTCAGGCAGCTTCTGCACAGGACCCTGTACTCACCCAGCTCTGCACTTTCATCTGAAAAGGCTGGCCTGCCAGAATCCTGGAGGAACTAGCACCCTTTCATCGGGTCACGGGCGACCTCTCCTGCTGGAATGATGTTTGTGTGGCGAGAGGGCTGTGCACAGTTATACCGAGCACTCTGAGGGAACGCATCCTGGCCATGGTTCATGACGGCCACCTGGGCATTGTGAAGGTTAAGCAATGCTGCAGGGGCCTGGTCTGGTGGCCCGGTATTGACAGAGATGTGGAGACATTGTTCAAAGATTGTGCAGCCTGCCTCACCAGCGGTAAGACCAGCCCACTCCCGCCTCCACCCTAGCAGCCTCTGCCATGGCCCCAGGCACCTTGGACCCTTGTTCAGGTGGACATCTGTGGCGAACACCATGGCACCCCACAGTATCAGCGCTTCCTCCTGGTGGCCTATGATCTCCATTCCAAATGTCCAGAGGTGCTGCCTGCTGGCTCCGTCACCACCAGGTGGTTATGGACTTCCTCTTCCCCCTCTTTGCCCACTGGGGTGTGCCCAACACCATCACCACTGATAACGGGCCCCAGTTCATCTTGACCAACTTCGCTGATTTCATGGAGGGGAGGGGCATAAAACACATCAGGACTGGACTCCACTGATGGCCTTACACCACCCACAGGCCAACGGTGGTGTGGAGAGGTTTAATCAGACCCTCAAGAATGGGCTCAGAGCACACATGGCAGATGACCTACCATTCTCATCAGCACTGCAGAGCACCTTATTGCATTACAGAGCAACACCACACACTACAACTGGCAGCTCTCCAGTCTGATGCTGGGGCGCAAGCTACAACTTCCCTTGGACCGTCTGCGCCCTCTGGTGGGGGACACTCCAGCAGTGACGCCCTCCCCAGGTGACAGAGTGGCAAAGCGACAATGCAGCATGAAGCAGCAGTTCGACAGGAAGCATCAGGTGAAACACCCCACACTCACCGTATTGGACTGGGTGTGAATCCAGCGTCGCACAAGCTGCTATTGTTCTGGTAAGCACCACAGCAGGTTACAGCACAACTGGGACCAGCCACTTTTCGCCTGGCTGACAGTTAACATTGGCATGCCAGTCACCTCAGACTGGTGGCTCCACCTCCCACCTCGGACCAGGCAACTGTCAAGCCTGCCTCTGCAGGTTCTGGGTAGTGCCCCTTCCTCCCTTTGTTGTGTTTCCTTTTTAGGAATGTGTGGCACTGAGGCGGCGGCAGCAGGTGTAGGAAATCCTCATCAGAGTAATCAGCTGAAGTAGGAGCAGACATTGCAGAGCCAGTCAGTTTCAACTTCTCCACACTATAATCGGACTCTTCTCTTCATTCTTCGCTGGATCGTTAATGCAACTAGTCAGTGCTGACTGAGTCATTCTACCTTTGGTTAGTCTTGTGAACTCTAGTAATTGTGGTTTTGTCTCTTCTCCTCTCAGCCTGGACTGCCTCTCCCTCGTGCGATCATCTGCCTCTTGGATTTCTGGATTCACCTGCTCACCAGCCAGTCAGTTATCTTCTCATTCAGTCAGCCACCTGACTCTCCTCCAACTCCCCCTCCGTCATCTTTGGATAAGCACCGATCTCAGCCTCCACCAGCCATCGCTATCTACTGACCCCACTCCAAGCCACCGCTTCCACCTTTTGAGCCTCAGCCCCCATTCTTCCTAGTTGCTGGCTGTGCACCAGTCTGAGCTGATCGGTCAAACTATTAGTTTTTAGTTTTTGTGGTTTGCCTTACGTTTTTGGAGCTCTTAGCTTTCCTTAGTTACTTCAGTTATAGGTTTTGCATCTTAGATCAGATTTGCTTGTATATAGTATTTACTTTAGAGTTTCTAGTCAAGTTAGTCATAGTCCTTGTTGTCACTTTGCTTATAGACAAATTCCTTAGTTTACAGTTTATTCTGACTCGTATGAAGTATGCCATGAGCCTTTTTAGCTCTCTCGATTGAGTATGTTTGCTCTTGCGGATTCTAGTATTGACGATTTTAGTTAGAGTATCTGAGTTCTCCTGCCCAGGTTATACCTGCTGTGGGTCAGCTTCAGTCAGTTGAAGTTTTTGTTTAGTCCTCCTGTCATTAGAGGTGCTATAGATCTTTGGTTTTTGTTCCCTAGTAGTTCCGGTTACTCTTACGTTTTTTTGTGTACTGTAGCGATTTGTAGTTTTTGTGCATTATAGTATTGTGAATAAACTCTTGTTGCATTTTCTGTGCCTGAGCTACTGAGTGAAACCTTAACAGCAACTGCTGCTCATCTGTGCCACACAGATGGGGAATGGAACCTTCCCAGTACACAAGCTGAGAACCTGGCTGGGCATTTCCTGGAACCGGATGTGCCGGTTGAAGCTCTGCAGCCTGGACCCCATGCTGTCCAGAGGCCTACTTACCTCAGGGACTATGTTACAGACTTTTAAATCTTAGTTAGTGCATAGCCTGTCATGTGGCAGAATAATCCACGAGGCTATACGGGTAAGACCGTAGTCCACTTGGTTTATCCAGTCCCATTGGCTGTTCAGGCCTTAATGTTGTTTTCTGCACTTATCAGTTCTTTGTCTTACTACAGTTGTTGGACGCTTTAGAAAAGGGGGGTAAATATGGCATACCACTATAGGCTGTGGTGTGTGAGAGTCACGAAAGTGTGACACGACGGCCGGAAAGTGTCCGAGGATGTAAAGAAAAGTGTGTGTTCAGCACACCAACAAGGTACGTTAATCAAGCCACCATAAGCACACAGTCATCGTTCGTGCTTTATTGGACATAATAGAAAGCTGTATGATTTACATCAGTAAAATTTATTGTTATTGAATGTGTCTTGATTAATGTTCACTGGTGGTGAAAAGAACATTGAGGAAACTGTGTGTGTGTGTGTTGTGTGTGTGTGTGTGTGTGTGTGTGTGTGTGTGTGTGTGTGTGTGTGTGTGTGTGTGTGTTCAGTGAACTGTATCAGTCTGTTCACTTTCTGTTCAGTCTGACTGAGGGAGGTTTTTGTACGATGCTTTTTCACTGTGTGAACGAATACTGACTGTTGATGTAGAATTCACCCATACAGTAATAAACTGCAGCATCTTCAGTCTGGACTCCACTGATGGTCAGACTGAAGTCAGAGTTTGATCCTCTGCCTGTAAAACGATCTGGAATCCCTGATGCTCGAGTGCTGGTGTAGTAAATGAGCAGTTTAGGAACTCCTCCATCCTTCTGTTGGTACCATGAAAGTAAGTTACTATAAATGTTCCGACTGGTCTTACAGCTGATGGTGACAGAACCTCCCAGAGCAGAGCTCACTGCTCCAGACTGAGTCACTGTGGTCTGTCCTCTGGACTCTGAGGATTCAGAGACACAAACAGAAAGCAGCATCATGGTTCTGTGGGCTTCATTTCAGAGGGATGGATGTTGATAGAGGAGAGGAGTCTGATTCTCTGGACTTTACCTGTGAAGCAGCAGCAGAGGAGAGTCCAGATGAGGATGCAGATCAGAGTCATGTTTTTGATGAGGAGGATTTCTGTGTCTTCTGTTGTCATGGAGGACAGCTGTCAGTCCTCCAGAGTTCAAGTGTCAGGACTATAAAGTCTCCCAGAGCAGTGGAGCATGGAGCTGCTGATGCAAAGTGGTTCTCTATGGAAATGTCTGACTGACTCCAGCAGAGACTTGGATCACTGTGAAGATGCTGATTATCAATGGATCAATCACTGGATCAGAGAATTGATGGGAAAGTTTTAGATAAATATTTACAGAAATATTAGATATTATATTCACCTTTACTCCTGAGGATTTATTTTGTCAAGTTTTTACTTTTGTTTTTATTTTGTGTGGTCAAGTATTTTCTAAGTTTAAAATTTAAAAAAAAAAAAATTAGTCAGTTTTTCAACTGCTTGCACTTACATTTTCTTCTGTGTATTTTGAACCATTTTTGGTTTTTTAAACATTTTTTGCAATTCTGTCAGAACATCAACGCAAAAAATCTGCAGAATTTAACTATAAATTAACTAAACATTTCTACATTCAAATTAAAAATATAATCGCTGGTCACTTGTATTCTCTGTGTTATTTCCAGTTTTGATACCAGATTACAAAATGATACAAAGAGCAAATCCTGTAGTTGAGTTTGTTTGTTTCAGAGTCAGAGAGCCGTGTCTCTCTACAGTCAGAGGTTTTTGTACGACGCCTCAATCAGGTTGTATCACTGTGGTGGACTTTTGGTGGAGGAACCAGACTGGAATTTGGAAGTAAGTTTATACTGTATTTAATACGAAATATGTTATTGGGGAAAAAAAGACCTGTTTAGAAACCATTTTTGATGGTTTGAAGCACACAAAAGTGTATTTTTAAAATATACAACATATTTAGTATTAATGTTTTTGTTTGTCCTCATGGAGCTTAACTCAGATCAGCTTTTCTAAACTTCATGTCCACATTTAATTTCATACTAAAATTTAATGATTTAAAATCTAGAAAACATAAAACTTTATTTCTGTTCTGACTATAATGATCAACTATTCAAAGGTTTTAAATATAACTAGACCATTTCAAACTCAGCTTCAAATCAATTAAATGATGATCAATATACAGAACATTTTAACTTTGTTAGTGTTTTTCTTTACTTTTTCTACTAAATATTTGAAAGTATTGTTTAGTTCCGACTTTTGGTGACTGTAATTGAAGCTATTCTTGTAAAAGTTTCCACATCTGCTAGTTTTATTTCCAGAGCAGTTTAACATATTTCAGATCCAACTGTGAGCTGATTCTCTCTGAGCTGATTTCCATGAGATCTTTCTGAAAGGGAACTGAAACAATGTGTGAGTGAGTGACTGCTGGAGCAGAAAAAGCATCTGACAGAAACTCCTTCAAGGACTAAACCAACCGTCTCACAGTGAAGATGTCCACGTGTGTGATGTTTGATTGACAGCTGTGTGCTCCCTGTCCTCTAAGCTGATTGGTGTCTCCTAGGTGATGTCCGTCCCACCCTGACGGTGCTGCCCCCCTCCAGTGAGGAGCTGCAGCAGGGGAAGGCCACGCTCATGTGTCTGGCCAACAAGGGCTTCCCCTCAGACTGGAGTCTGTCCTGGAAGGTGGACGGCAGCAGCAGCAGCAGCAGCAGCTGGGAGGAGAGCAGGAGCCCCGGGGTGCTGGAGAAGGACGGCCACTACAGCTGGAGCAGCACCCTGAGGCTCCCTGCAGACCAGTGGAGGAAGGTGGTCTCTGTGAGCTGTGAGGCCACCCAGGGCTCCCAGACTCCACTCTCAGAGACACTGAGGAGAGACCAGTGTTCCCAGTCCTGACTCACTCACTGGGACTCTCATACTGGTCTGACTCTGTTACTGCTCTCTGTTTGCTCTCTGTAATTCTCTCTCTAGTATTGTCTTTTCGCTATTATTTGCTTGTCAACCTTGTGATTTCAAAATATGACAACAATAAAAATTGATCAGATTAACTTTTCATGTCTTTCTCCTTCTTTTCTCTTCTTTTGTTTGAACATTGACTTTACGGTAAGAATATAGGTTAGATCAAATAACACATCCCAAAAGGAAAAAAGTAATCTTTTATGATAAATCATTAATGATAATGATTTTCAGCTGTTTAAACACATAACTCCATGCAAATGGTAAATCGTCCAGCTATCTGCTCTCACAAACACTGCATCTGGAAGTATATCTCTATTGAAATGTTTTTTGTATAATCTTTGCCTTGAAAATGTTCTGAACACGTGACTTCAAAATTCGTAGTAGATTTTCAGGTTTACATTTGAAAAGCATGACATCATCTGTGTAAAGTGAACACGAATTTGATCTTGAAAACCAAATGAGATAATACCACATCAACTTTTAAATAAATGAAATAAGAATATTAAAGTCTCTGTCTCTTAGCTGTCTGTCTGCAGAACGGACACTGTCATTTTCATCTCTTTCTTTCAATTAAGACTTTCTCAATAAATGTGTGTCCAGGCATTGTATAAATGTGTAACTGCGATCACATTTTGAGTGTGTTAAATGTAAACAGTAGATCCAATTAACTAACAAACAGTAAGTTTGTCTCAGGGTCAGATTGTCTCAATTTTATGATCTAAGGTGAGTCAATATTTGTCATTTTAAAAGCTGTCTGTTTAGCTCTCTCCAGCAATGTGCTGTATTAAATAGTGTGTTGACAGTGTTTCTTTTGTTAGAAGTCAAACATATTTGTCTTTTGCTTGGAGTCTGGGAGCATGAAGTTTGTGGCATTTTGAAAGTAGCACAAAAATGGAAAAAATTGAAGGTTTAAATGTTTGTACATGAAAGTAATATTTGGTAGAGAACATGTAATTTTGTAACATTATATCTGGACATTATACATTACATTAAATCGTTATATCTTCTAACATTATATCTGGATCTGCTACAGATCTTTAAACCTTGTGACCTGGGAGAGACTCGTAAAGTTTTACCTAACATACACTAAAAGCCATAAGCTTTAGGAACCCCCAATTTTCCATTTTTTTTAGAAATTGGAACTCAAGTAGTTCAAGACCAATGAAAAGCTTAAAATTGTACAAAGGTAAGTGGTGAACTGCCAGAGGTTTAAAAAAAAAAAAAAAAAAGGTTATTTGAACAGTATTGAATCAGGGAATCTGGCAGAGTTGCAAATGAAAGAGATAGCGGGTGATCTAAAGAGAATTCAGGAAGATAAGATGAGGGCAAAGCGGGAAACCGGTAAAGACATGGGGTCTGCATTGATGATCTGGTGCTGAATGAAGGTCTGGTTTTATGGAGTCGAGGGCTTAACTGAAGGCAGGTGAGTCAACTGCTGAACAGATGTCCTCGCTACTGATTCAGCTGCAGCTTAGTCCCACATAGAGGGAGAGATGGAAAGGAGAAGAGACTGCCAGCAAATCAGAGGCCGAGGCAGGGGGCCTGGCAGATAGGTGTATGATGTACAACTTTGATGGACCTAAAATGGGTCTAAGTAGCCATGTTACATTAGCAATAACAGAATAAACTCTGATATTGGTACATTATTGACTGTACTTAAATCATTCATAGTAATAATTTGTAATAAATGTTTACACTTTCCTTTTGACCTGGATTACTTATTTGAACAAATGTTATCATTGATAGGAGGATAAACAAACAAAAGAAGACAAAAGAAAAAGAAAGATACACTTATTTATTTGTTACAGGTCTTCTAAAAACTTGCTATGTTAAAAATACACAAACAGCAACTTTGTCAGTTTTGGTGATGGAGAAAGCTATATTCAGCAAATTTTCCTAGTGGCATGGCCTAATAACTCCTTTTGAGAGATTAGGATTGACTACAGCTGGTGATTCTGAGGAGCCAATTAAATAGGACCCTTTTTAGTTGGACTCAGCCACAAACACTACAATGGGGATGTCTAAGGAGCTCCACGCAGATCTAAAAAAGTAAGTCATTGAATTGAAAAAATCAAGAAAGTAACTTGGATTCATGTCAAGGATGCTACAGATGCCAAAATCACCTGTGCAAACAATTGTAAGTATGAAGTACATGGTACAGTTGTGTCACTGCAACAATCAGGAAAAAAAACTCAAGCTATCAACTGCTGCTGAAAGATGACTGGTCAGGATGGTCAAGACTCAAACAAGAATCATCAAAAAGCAGGTCTGCTATGAATTAGAAGCTGCTGAAACACAGCTGTCAGTGTCCACAGTCAAGTGTGTTTTACATCGCAATGAGCTGAGAGGCTGTCATGCAAGAAGGAAGCCTTTCCTCCAGAAATTTCACTTTATGGCTTGACTGAAACTTCCTGTTAATCACATAACAAAGAAAAGTCCTTCTGGTGGAAAGTTCTGTGGTCAGAAGAAACATAAAATTAACTATTTAGCCACAATGAACAGAAATGTGTTTGGAGGAATAAAGGTGAAGCTTTTAACACCAAGAACATCAAACCTACTGGCAAGCATGGTGGTGGCAGTATCATGCTCTGGGGCTGTTCTGCTGTCAGTGAAACTTGTACTTCATACAAAGTAAACAGAGTAATGAACAATGAGGATTACCTCCACAATCTTCAGGAAAACCTAAAACCATCAGCCAGAAGGTTAGGTCTTGGACACACTTGGGTGTTCCAACAAAACGATGACCAAAGGCACACATTAGAAATAGTAAAGACATGGCAAAATCAGGTTAGAATTCAGGTGTTGACTGGCCTCTGTAAACTCCTGACTCAAACTCATTAAGAACCTATGGACTGCTACAAGGTCTTCACAAGTGTTACAAAGGATTCATGACTCATCAATAGGATTTTCCTCAGAACTATTTTCTCAGTGTGACATGAGATAATTTTTCTGATCTGTGTTATAAATGTGAACAGTGATGAACTGATCTCTAAAAGTTTCTAAAACAGACAAAAAAAAAGGTAAAGGTCAACAATTTAGAAATTACAACCTGATGCTTCCTTCAAGGATGCTGTTTTTTTGTTTGTTTGTTTTGTTCCAGAACATTAAAAACTTATAGTAAGACTACAATTAAGAATGCATTCTGGTTTGAAAATGGTAGATGTGCACTTTATATCATTTGTTTTTGTGCTTGAGTTATTGCAAAAACATCTAACATTTGATCTAACAATTATATCCATGGAAACATCTTAATGTGAAGACAAACATGTTTATTAAGGAGCATATCAGGATAAGCAGCAAATATGACTGTAAACATCTTTATTTACTTGTTAATAAAAAGAAAGAAAAAGAGTTCTAAAGAGCAAACAGAGAGCAGTAACAGAGTCAGACCAGTATGAGAGTCCCAGTGAGTGAGTCAGGACTGGGAACACTGGTCTCTCCTCAGTGTCTCTGAGAGTGGAGTCTGGGAGCCCTGGGTGGCCTCACAGCTCACAGAGACCACCTTCCTCCACTGGTCTGCAGGGAGCCTCAGGGTGCTGCTCCAGCTGTAGTGGCCGTCCTTCTCCAGCACCCCGGGGCTCCTGCTCTCCTCCCAGCTGCTGCTGCTGCTGCTGCTGCCGTCCACCTTCCAGGACAGACTCCAGTCTGAGGGGAAGCCCTTGTTGGCCAGACACATGAGCGTGGCCTTCCCCTGCTGCAGCTCCTCACTGGAGGGGGGCAGCACCGTCATGGATTGGAAAGAACTCCACCCACTGCAGAGAACAAGATCATTGGAGTCTCTTAGAACTAAAATTAACAACTGCCTGCAGAAGAGGACTGAACTTCTGCTGATGGTCCTCAGAGTGGATGAAATTGGTCTTAAATGTTTCACTTCCCTCTCAGACAGGCATCACTGGTGAACCATGGCAACAGACAGGTTTCAGTGTGAAAGATAAGAAGTTAAAGTTTGCACTTTTTTTTGGACTATTTTACTTTTAAGTCATAAAATTTAATCAGGTTCATGGTATTAAACACTTGTTGGTTTATTGAAGACCACGTCATGTATGTTAATTATAAAATAATCGGGAAGAAGATCTGTCCATCAAACTCACGCAGAACTTCATATAAATTAATATTGACACATTTACTTCTCTGATCCAGTGATTGATCCATTGATAATCAGCATCTTCACAGTGATCCAAGTCTCTGCTGGAGTCAGTCAGACATTTCCATAGAGAACCACTTTGCATCAGCAGCTCCATGCTCCACTGCTCTGGGAGACTTTATAGTCCTGACACTTGAACTCTGGAGGACTGACAGCTGTCCTCCATGACAACAGAAGACACAGAAATCCTCCTCATCAAAAACATGACTCTGATCTGCGTCCTCATCTGGACTCTCCTCTGCTGCTGCTTCACAGGTAAAGTCCAGACAATCAGACTCCTCTCCTCTATCAACATCCATCCCTCTGAAATGAAGCCCACAGAACCATGATGCTGCTTTCTGTTTGTGTCTCTGAATCCTCAGAGTCCAGAGGACAGACCACAGTGACTCAGTCTGGAGCAGTGAGCTCTGCTCTGGGAGGTTCTGTCACCATCAGCTGTAAGACCAGTAGGAACATTAATAGTAACTACCTTTCATGGTGCCAACAGAAGGATGGAGGAGTTCCTAAACTGCTCATTTACTACACCAGCACTCGAGCATCAGGGATTCCTGATCGTTTTACAGGCAGAGGATCAAACTCTGACTTCAGTCTGACCATCAGTGGAGTCCAGACTGAAGATGCTGCAGTTTATTACTGTATGGGTCAATTCTACATCAACAGTCAGTGGTCGTTTACACAGTGAAAAAGTGTCGTACAAAAACCTCCCTCAGTCAGACTGAACAGAAAGTGAACAGACTGATACAGTTCACTGAACACACACACACACACACACACACACACACACACACACACACACACACACACACACACACACACACACACACACACACACACACACACTAGCATTTTCCCAAGGAGTGATTAGTAGTCGAAAGTTTCCCAGAACTTGCCTGTGCTCGTTATCACCTCATTTTCTCCTCATTAGACTGATATCGAAGACAAGGGATAATTAACAAGGTTCAAACCACTGTAGGCTTTTGTGCAGCCATAATTCCTGCTCTGCTGCTGAATGGTGCAGCATAGTGTACACACACACACTTAAGCTTGTTTTATGCTTGACGCGTCCGTGTGACTCTGTGCAGCTCTGTGCGGATAAATTCCGTCATTTTAGCAGCTACACCCCCTCACACGGAAAATTTCCTCATAATGCACCTCCAAAGTTTTGTAATAACGCAGACCGAGACATGCAGAAATCTGGCTGAAGAACGTAAGCTCAAAGCAGCAGAAATTCAGGAATACAGGCATTTATACGATTCATCACACAAAAATCACCGTGATAACCAGGTTATGAACAATTCATGGTGTGAAATTTAAACGAACTGTTGAAATGCAACTATTTGGTAAAATGCATTGCTGTAAGTGGCGTAAACAATAGCAAATTTACCACGCGACCTCTAAGGTCATTTCGCATGTCATGTGTACACCTTTCATGTTTCTCGCGTGTCATTCTACGCTGTTTAGTTCCCACAGACTTCCACTGTTGAGAGATGGCGTGTGATTTTATGACCAACATTTCACCAGTTGTGCGGTCAGATGATACAAAAAATGCTGGGAATGTATGGAGACGATGGTCCAACACTTTACCAGCTGTGCAGTCTGCTGACATGGAAAGCGTCAAGCAGGTACAGAATAAGACGAAAGCTCTGCTGAGAGGCCTTCAAGAGTCGCGAGTGCACAAAACTGTCCTGGGAAGCTTTCAATATTAGTAAGCAAACTTTGTCTGATTGGTTGATATTAAAAGCCAGTCAGTCAGTGTGTGCGTCTTAGTCTTGGTTACTATTATTGCAGTGAATGTATCAGCGCTTCTTTCTATCAGTCCCTGCCAGTTGACGTTTATTGTGTATCTCCAGTTTCTAGACCTGTTTGACTTTTGCCTCGCCCCGAATTGTTTGGCATGTAATTCTAGCTGGTTTAGTTGTCTGCGTCGCTTTCCTGCCTCGGTGTTGCGGTGTTTGGGTCAGCTCTTGTAAATTTGATATTAAGTTTCATTCACGGTATTCCACCACTCCTTTAGAGAGCTCCGTTGACTTACAGTTCTGAGTGTTTACTTCCTGTTACATGAACGATAGGTGGTCATTTCCTGTAGTTTTTTCATGTCGTTGTAATAAAATCAACTTTTACTCCACACCTGCCTTCAGTGACTCCATTGTCCTGCGCCTGATTCACTGAGTTTCATTATTTCTAACAATCATCCCTTTTACCATTAAAACATATTTGTCAAGAAATAAAATTTTTCTTGTAATACTGGGTTAGTACATTTTATATAGCAGTAAAATGTTGAGTCAGTTTTGAGGAAAAGTTGATTTCGTGCATTCTTTGATGGGATTTAACAATAAGCGCTGGGTTATTGTCCTCACGAAGAAAGCTTTCAAGCTCAGCTGCAGTTTTGAAAACCAAATGCTGACCAGTTAGATAACTCTTGAGGACTAGTTATTTGATTTGTTCAGATAGGCCCTTAAAAAGAAAAGAAAATTGAACTTGGTTTGGCAGAAAAAGCAACGAAATTGTGTCGCTCATGAGATAAAATTATCACTGGTGTCAGTTTGTTTCTGGAATTGCTATGTGTTAGCAAAGAGTCTGGAAGAGATTCATTAATAAATAACTTTACTATATTGCTAAAATAAAATTTTTAGGGCTCGGCACATTGACACGTTATTAATGCTTTGACGCATTAATAAATGCCGATAATTATTTTATTGCACGTTAATGCGTTTTTTTTTATTGTTATTATTGTGAAAGTCCGTTGCTCACTGGTTCTGAATACACAGACAGACTAACCATGGGTCACAGGAGGGCTGGATGGTGATCAGTATGATGGGCGTCATCACGTCTCATCCAAACTAACAGTGGAGGTTCTGAAAGCTTTTGTTAAGTCATTGGGGTCGTGTGTGGCCTTATTTAAACCTATCCCTGGGGTTATTCGTATCCAGACCTCTAAACTTTAAACCTAGCAACTTACCAAGTGCAAAATCCGCTTAGAGGAATGCTGCCATTAACTGGCGTGACTGATACATTAATTTAACCATTCAAAAGTGGCAGTTCAATTAATTATCAGGGGAAGCAGGATAGGGAACTGGATGAAGGCAGCCAGCAGCTAGACGAGTTTCCTGCCTGCCAGCTTAATTGTTCCTCAGATCCCACCTGGGTTAGACCCCTCTGGGCCGAAGGAACCTCAACCTGTTAGATGGAGAGCTGGTACAGTGATTCTCTGACAATTAATTCAATTAATTTAGTAGACAACTGCCCACAGGATGAAACAGAGGCTTTGGTAAACTGGTTGGATGCGGCATGTGGGAGAAATACAGATAAACTAAACTGAGACAAGCTAGCAAATGCCACTGAGTAGTAGTTAGCTATAGACTGCATTCTGATTAGCATTGTGGAAGATGTTGGTCTCAGGAATGTTCTTAGGATCACAATGAATGACCACACATATGAGCCTCAACCTGCATCACTTGTGGGCCACCCATATGCAGGGGCTATAGTCCCTGATGCCTAGACTGTTTATGCTGCTTGATGATGAAAAAAAATATTTCTGCTGGTGACTGTTCAGAAAAACATAAGAATACAGATTTATAAACGTTAACTTGCTGTTGCTGGGAAGGCTCCTGTTATAATGTTATGACTGGCTCTGGACTCTGAGGGAGACTTGTTTTTCTATAACAAACCAGATAAAACACTAATGTCCTTGCATTAGCAAATAGCTTTGGTTTTATTTTAGGAAAACTGTTAACTGCTACTGTGTAAAGGGAAGATTGCTGTTAAAGAGCACTTTATTTGTTGAAAGTGTTTGCAAACCAAATGTTATTGTATTTTTGTTCATATAGCAGTATTTAAAAAATAAAAGTGCAGAATACACTACTTTAAAATTCACTATTTAGTTTTATGTATAACAGTGATTAATCACAGAACATCATGCGATTAATGGCAAAAAAGCTCTGTTTTGGTCTCATCAGACTAAGGAACCTTGTTTCAGTTGACTTTAAAGGTTTATCCCACGCGCCTTCTGGTAAATTTAATATGAGCTTTTTCCAATAGTGATTTTCTCTCTGCCACTCTTTCATAAAGCTTTGTCTGGTAAAGCACAACCAACAATCTCTCCCATCTCAATAACTAAAGCTTGTAGCTCCTTTAGAGGAGTCATGGGTGTCTTGGCCTTCCTCACTAGTCTCTTTTTTGCACAGTGAGTTTTTGAGGATGACCTGTTCCAGGCAGATAAACACATGTGCCATACTCCTTAAATTTGGTAATGATGAAATTATTTTATTAACTCAGTTAATTTCCAGTCTTTCTGCAACATATTCCAGGCAGAAGGTGCAGAATAAACAAAAGCCTTTTTACCCAGTTCAGTACGAACACATGGAACTGAAAGCAACAGATGATCTTGTGAACGGAGCGAGTCAAGATCACAACTTTTCTGTGCCGTTAAGGAGCAAATGTAGGTAAGCAGTAGTCCAAGTATTGCCTTATATATGAAAATATACCAATGATGGATCCTTCTGGTGGCTAAGGCTGGCCATCCCACCCGAGAGTATAACTCGCAGTGATGTGATGACATTTTACAGTTCGTAATAAACCTCAACGAGGCGTGGTAAACAGTGTCACCCATTCGAAGACTTTGAGCAGAAGCATTCATATACAAAAGATCTCCATCATCCAACACAGACAAAAAAGTTGCAGCAACAAGCCGCTTTTTTACACTAAAAGAAAAACACAACTTGTTTCGAAAATAAAAAACAAGTTTTAGCCTCAGCTTCTTCACAAGATTCTCCACATGTGGCTTGAAAGGGAGGGAGTTGTCAGGTATTTATACATGTGGGCCACCTCTATTTCATTTCTCTCCAGTGGGAACACAGGGCATAATTTGTTGCCACTTCCTAGAGTTCAAGAACAACATCAGCTTAGTCTTGTCTGCACTGAGAACAAGTTTCAAGTCAAGTAATGAGCGCTGGACAGCAACAAAAGCTTTCTGCAGGAATTCAACAGCCTGAACAAGAGTTGATCCACAGCAGTAAATAACTGTGTCATCAGTATAGAAATGCAGATTAGCATCTGACACATTTAGACCCAGATCATTGATATAAATAATGAATTAAAGGGGACCTAATACAGAGCCCTGCGGCACCCCCTTGTGGACAGTAACATATTCAGAGCACAGACCATCATATTTAATGCACTATTACTGAGATAATTTGCAAACCAAGCGACTGCGTGCTCCGAGAGTCCCAAATGAAGGAGTCTAAGTTTTGAAATATCGTGGTCAACAGTATCAAACGCTTTCGACAGAGCAATAAAAAGTGATGAACAGTGCTGTTTCTTGTCAAGTGCAACAATAATGTCATTTACCACCTTCATTGCAGCTGTGATGGTGCTATGCTTTTTTTTCTGAAGCCTGATTGATATTTTGACAAAACAGAATGGGAATATAAGAATGTCTTTACTTGCTCACTCACAAGAGCTTCGAGAATTTTGATCAGCACTGATAGATTAGATATTGGTCTATAATTAGTTAAAACCGCTGGGTCACCTCCTTTTAATTTAACTGTACTCCAAGGGAATATTCAGTGACTTTGAAATTTTCCTGTATCAGTCCCCTGACTTATGTTTTTCAATAAGCTTGTCATTTGTTGATTGCAGTTTTCTTTTATCTTCATAGATAAAACTGTTGATTCCCTAGTGACTGGACATTTCAAACACCACAGTCTTTATATGACAATCACTTGAGACACATTCATTGCTCTCCATTCCACAATCTCCATTTCACTAATTGTGCGATTTCTAGCAACAATTGGTTGCATCTGTGCTACATTTTATATTTTTTCTTACTGGACATTACTTGGACACGAAAGAGTCTTCATTTGTAAATTTTTGTTCAAAAAAATCTGACTTAAATGGCCCATTATTCGGTGTTGAAAGGCAATAAAAAGGGGAAGCTGTTTTCTATATACATTTCTTATGTCACAGAATGATAGCACAGCCTTGTCAAAGGGAGAGAGAATCGAAAGCTAGTGCTGTATAAATGTAAGCCATTTTCAATGCATAACAGCTTTAGCAGTTGAAGATAGATATGGCACATCAACCAGTGATTTATTTTTCCAGCTATTTGGTTCTTTTAAGGACAACGACCCAAGACGTCTCTCTCTCTCTCACACACACACACACACACACACACACACGCACACACACACACACACACACACACACACACACACACACACACACACACACACACACACACACACACACACACACAGTCCTTCTGTCTGTACTTCCTGGTGTTTGCTGTGATTTCCCCTCCGAGCTGCTTCCATATTATTCAATTATAGCAGGAAATTCATCTCAGCATCTGCAGCAGCGTAAACCTGCCAGAACCTCTTTTGCCTTTGCACAGTACAGATAATTGTGTGTAGGTAAGTGCGTGTGAGACAGAGAAAATGAAAGGCAAAGAAAATAAATGCATGCAACAGTGAGCTGTTGGGTGTTAAAGAGAGCACAATGAAAATATGCTTTGACTGTGTGTGCTTGAAAGTGTGTGACACAATTAAGGATGCTGTCACAAATATGCATAATGTGAGTGTGTGGTTGTCATACAGAAGCCCACCTTCCCTGTGCTCGCTCGCTGTTGTTAAGCAGGTTGACCGATTGCAGCAAGTCTCATTTGACATCCTATGATTCATTTTAGGAGGCGATGGAAGGAGAGTGTGTATGTGCCAGGCACACTAACCATATGGGTAGGTGAATTACTCTGTGTGTGTGCGTGTGTGTGTGTGTGTGTGTGTGTGTGTGTGTGTGTGTGTGTGTGTGTGTGTGTGTGTGTGTGTGTGTGTGTGTGTGTGTGTGTGTGTGTGTGTGTGTGTGTGTGTGTGTTTGAAGCCCTCGGGGACAGAAGCATGTAGGAAAAGCGTGATTATTTTTCTTTCTTTAACAACATATTACATTATTGATGACCACATCTACTGGGACACATGATGGATAGGTCTCACACAAACACACACATCAACAGATCATTCTTATGAACACACACGTCATTATGCTTTGGTTGCAGGGGGATATGAACTTCAGGGCAACAGTGTCTGACACTTATTGAAAAACTTGTAACCATTGTTTCCTGTAAGGCAACATAATGACAGATGTCCTTACAGGGTCTCATCAGCCGAAGATATTGGACAGCAGTGTATATTGGAACACTTGCAAATTCATCATACAGACATGTTCTGTCTGAGTGATTCATCTGATTTGCGCTGCAGGTGTCAGTTGATGTGCAGATGCAACAGGTATGTGCTGCACTTTTGTCGATACAAATTAACTGTCCGAAAGTCTGTTGATTGATTTGCTTGTGTCACGCAGTACAAGTACTAAGATTAACTTTCTGTTCTAAACTGTGATACTGTATGTGTTTGTTGGCTAAAATGTTAATATTATATCTTAAAGTCTCTTTCTTACTGGGCACAAGTATTTCTAAGACCACAGCAATTACATTTGGTTCATGATTCATGACAAAAGACCAAGATGGCGCCAGTGTGTGGGGCAGGCCGTCTCTTACTGCCAGTTTTGTATATGATTTTATTGTTGTTAACCCTCAGCACTCAACAAATCAAGACGCTGCTCACGTATGATCAAGCACGATATCTCCTTCCACTGTTATGCTGATGACAGTCAGATATATGTTCCTTTAAAGCGGGGGGATGCCTTCTCTATTAAACCACTCCTGGCGTTTCTTGATGACATCAAAGCTTGGATGGCTTTGAATTTCTTACATTTAATGAAAAGAAAACAGAAGTGATGGTGTTTGGGCCCAGTGTATCCTGTGAGTCCTTCTGTGGTGACTTGGGCCCTTTGGCAACGTATGTGAAGCCCACAGTTAAAACTCTTGGTTTTATGTTGGACAGGGATTTTAAACTGGACAGTCAAATTTGGTCAGTTGTGAAGTCTAGTTTTTTTCATTTAAGGCGGTTGGCAAAGGTCAAATCTATCCTCTCTAGGCAGCACCTTGAGACAGTAGTCCATGCCTTTATTTTGTCTCGGCTGGACTATTGTAACACTCTTTATGTTGGAGTTAGCCATTCTTTTCTCTCATTTCTCCAGCTAGTTCAGAATGCTGCTGCACACCTTCTAACTGGAGAACAGAACACATCACACCTCTTCTGGCTTGTCTCCACTGGCTGCCTGTGCATTTTCCATTTTGGATTTCTTTTATTTGTTTTTAAATCTTTAAATGGTCTTGCCCCGCCGTACCTCTCTGAGCTGCTTTACTGTTACACTCCTGCCCGGTCTCTCAGGTCAGCTGATTAGCTGCTCCTGTATTCACCCAACTCTAAGCAGAAGCTCAGAGGGGACAGAGCCTCCTCTGTGGTTGCTCCTATGTTGTGGAACAAATTGCCATTGCACCTTAGACAGATCCCTTCCCTGTCCATTTTTCAGATCCATCTTAAAACACACTTTTATTCCCTTGCTTTCCATCCAGAATGAGACACTGATTTTATTTGTTTTTAGTGCCTTTATTCTGTATTTCTGATTTTATTTGTTTTTAGTGCCTTTTATTTTGTGATTTTATATGTTTTTAGTGCTTCTATTGTGTATTCCTGATTTTATTTGCCTTGTTCTAGATGTACAGCACTTTGGTTCAATCGATGGTTGTTGAAAGTGCTGTACAAATAAAGCTGGATTGGATTGGATTGGATGATTCCTTGGCTACGTATTAAGAGTATAATGGAATATATTAACCCTTGGAACCCCGAGTAGTTTCTGGGTGTTTAAAGCTCTTATCACATATTTTACTACCTGTGGCTTCATTTTTTCTTGCAGTATAAAGTGCTTCACCTCTGTGGAAACGGCACAGATGAATTTTTGAAAAATCATATAAAATACAATGATTTTGATCCAATATAAGAGTTTTAAGGTTAGATTTGTTATTTTTCCACATCAAAGCACATGACACATTCAAGGACCATGTGAAAATCCAACGATAACCTCTGCTTTTACAGTTTTTGGGTTTGGTGAATGGTGCAATTTTGGTGATTTCTTAAAGATAACATGCCTTTCAAACATAATTTGGGGATTCAGAGGGCTAAATGGATCAAGAGACTAGCAAATGCCTACATTTTACTAAACAGTAAATTTTAAGCCCTTAAAACTTTTGTTTCTGACCCTGACATCACACCTTTCAAAGATACTGAGTGTGGCCAAAAACTAAGATGCCCAGTAACACTTTTCACAGCAAATTTCAGTGGATTTTTTGTTGGTGTTTTCACAGAAGGTTTAGATTTGGTGATATTTGGCAAAACTATTGGAATAATATGTTTAAAGCCACTGGATCTCTGTTGTTTCTGTAGTTAGCAAGTTTTTACATAGAAAACCAAACCAAAAGTGGAGGAAGTTATTATAGTAATTATGTTACATCATCTTTATCGACCATTGAGGTTGGACAGTGTATATAGCTGAGACAGTGAAGCATAGATATAAAAATTTGTCACTAAAAATTAAATTTGTCATTGAACAAAAAGAATTTGTCATTTGATATTAAATTGCTATGTTCAGAGTTTCCACTCATGTTCAGAGTACTTTTAAAGATTATGTTTTTACATTAAAAGGAGTTCTTTTTTTGCAATGTTTCAAAGCTTCTGTTTTCAATAACAACTTTTTGTCTCAGTTTTGGAATGGGGAGGAGTCTGAGTGGAGGGAGCCCATCAGGGGCGGGGGTCTGAAGGAGGGTCCACACAAAAAACCAAACCAACTTAAAATGTCCCACACAGGGGGCAGCTCCATGCACGCCACACAAACAAGTCCAACAACAAAAAAATCTCACAACTCCGCAGGCTAGCAGGCCAGGTGGACTGGGCAACTCTGAGGATGATCTGGGGGCACCTCGGGCAGGTCTCACCTGCCCGAGGTGCCCCTCAGGAATGGGTGAGGCGGCGTCAACCCCCTCTGGAACAGGTGAGGCAGCGTTGGCATCATCGACCCCCTAGGAGAACGGTGAAGGCTGTTCCTACTCTATTGCGGGGCTCTGGCCAACCCCCGCGGAACCAAAGACAACACTAGCTGGAAGCTAGCTGCCTTGGCAGCTGAACAAAAACCACTGATTGCTCTGTAAAACTGTCAGTCAGCCTGCCCACCAATGCCAGCAGGTCGACAGCAGACTTATACATCTGTCTATCCATGAGCAGCGGCTCCGGATGGTCTAACAGACTCCAGGCCGGCTACAGCCTGGAGAATCTGCAGGTGGGCTGCATGGGTTCTGAGCTGCTCTGGGTGGTCTCTGGGTTCATTTTCTGGTGGGATCGTTCTGTCACGGGGCGTGCAGAATTTTGAACCCAAAGTGAGATCACTCAGGAGTCAGAATTTATTGTATAAATAATAACACTACGGCCACCACTCACAGGCTGGAAAAGGGGGTAAAGTCAGGCTCCAGGGGAGCGGCAGTCCGAGGGCTCACCCCTGCCGATCGGTGCAGTCCGGGGGGAAAGGTCCACGTCCTCCGTCGAAGAGGATGGCAAGGGTCCACTTCCCCTCTCTCTGGAGGAAGGCAGGGAATCCACGTCCTCGGTCCGGAGGACGACTGGAGGAGAAACAGGCTGCTCCGTCGGTCGCAGGGTCTCCCTGATACTGGCACGTCCTGGTGTCTCACAGTGACTAAGGCAGTCCGATCCCATGTCCCCTGCTGTGTGAAGCCGGTCTATATAGCACCTAATGGAATGAGCTGCAGGTGTGAGGCTCTCACAGCTGCACCTAATCCACTGATCAGCAGCTGCAGAGAGCCTCACAGACCAGAGACACACCGTCAGGGGAGTGGATGGCCGGAAAGGAGAGGGGCTAGACAAGGCCCGTAACAATTTCATGTATTACCAGAACCCTCATTTAAAATGTTCATATGTGCTGCTCAGGGAAATGTTGAAATGTTAATGTCCACTGGAAATCTGAACCCAAACACTGACAAGACTAATTTTGGCTTCAAGTGCAGCCTAAACACACTTGACATGTAAAAGCTGCATTAAAAAAGTATTAGACTCTGGAAGCTGCATGGTCTATAGATGTGTTAAAAGCTGTATTGTAGAAAAGGTGAATTTCCTCAGAAATGTAATAAAATTTTAAGGCTCCAGAGACACATTTTGAATATAATAGCATACATAACTGACCAGATTTTGGTGATTGTGTTTTCTCCTACACTGTAAACCCGAATAAGTTACCAGAACTAAAGAAAATTGAGACAATCGATTGCCACCAAATTTTTGAGTTAATAAACTGAAAGTCAGAAGTTTTTAGAACTTAAAAGTTTGGATTACCAGTTTATCTTATTTATTTATTTGGTAGGGACAGTGCACATTAATGAATGCCCATTTATTCAGAAATGGGTGTAAATATGCCGGGTTATAGCACAATGCTAATTTACATCCGTAGTCCCTAAGAAAAAAGGACATAACAGTGAAACATGAAACAATAAGTCACAATAAAAGCACACTGCAAAAAGTACACAAAGAAAACATGACAGTGAAACATACAATAAAACATAGGACAATGGATCACAATAAAAGGTCAATAGGCTGCAATAAAAAGACAATAGGTTGCAATAAAAAGAAAATATGTCACAATAAAAAGTCAGTAGTAGGCTGTTTTTGTGTATGGGATCTCACAGGCCCCTCTAGAGGAGGCCCTGGTCCTGAGACTGCTGTGAGTCCTCAGACATGGGGGGCGGGGCGAGTCCATGGAACACCTTGAAGATCAAACAAGCACATTTACTTTTACCTTTTGATTACAGTTAAATTAAAGCGTTCATTAAGTCAACTCAAATGTTCTCATTGATTATTTATTATAATTGTATTAATAAGACTTAAAGTTTTCAAGTTAACAGAACTATAAAATTAAGTACACAACAAAACATTGAGTAACAAAACTCAATGTTTATTAGTTGCTGTTGTCATTGGTCTTTTTTTAAGTAACCACAACTAAAAAATACTGACTTAGTAATACTCAAAAACATGTGACTCAAAACTTAAAATTTTTGTGGCAACTGATTGCCTCAATTACATTGAGTACAACTTACTTAATAACTAAAAGTCAGAAAATGTTCTATTGAACAGCATTTTCCTGACCCCTCACTGTCAGCACTCTGCAATGTTAGTGATACAAATCATAAAAAATCTTATAATAAAAATAACATAACATAAAAAATAACAAAATAAAATTTTACATAAAATGCACAGCTGCAGCAATTAGTTGATTAATTGATTATTTGACATCAAAAAATGTAAAAAATTTAAAATCTTGTGCAGCCCTCAATGGTAGAGTGAAAGTGTTACATAACATAACATGATGTGAACAAGAACAAAGGCACATTGTGTAGTTTGGGCCTATTGGCTGAACAATTGCAGAGCACTGCAGTGACTTTTTAAGGCATTATTTTGAACTAGAGGGGAATTACCTTTTATAATACCTTACCACTCTCAGATAACTTTCTAGACATGTATCATCAAATTATTCTTGAGAGTCTGCAACCTGGGTCACTGTTTACCATCTTCTAGACCAAGTAAAATCTTCTGAGCAAATTTAAAAGTGTTGGTCAGTGCTTTGGGATAGCTAAGGCATAGTACAAAGAAGAGTTCAAACATTACCAGGAAGGCATCACAAAATCTGGGGAGGCTGACCATGATGTCACTCTCAGTGACGACAGAGACTTTGACAGGCTGGTAGTGAACTGGACGTGGGTCATGGTCACCTATGACAGTAACAAGGGCCACCACAGCATCTTCAAGCTCTGCCTCCTCAGACTTGTCCTGAATGAATAAAAGAGAGACACTAATCATAAACCAATCCATGTTTTCTACAAATAGAGTTACATTTCTTTCTTTTTTTTAATTAAAGCATTTTTTGTTGTTGTTGCCTAATCATCTCTCAAATGTTTAAAAGTTATCACTCAGAGAGACAGACAGACAGAGAGAGCTCAGAGAACCCAATGTACTAACATCACACAGCAGTGGAGCAAGTAGAGCTGCATATCCATACTTATGGAGGTCTGTCACCTTCACCGGTATTGCTAGCTGTATATTGGATCGGTATTCTGGTTGAACATTTGCAAGGACCAAAAATACAGTGCAAAGCTTGTGAATTTTAGGTGATGTGCCAAGCGGATTGGCAATTTCAAGCTCATCTATATGCAGCTGAAGTGGTAGGATGAGCTCTCCTGTTGATAGTAACTAATTTTCAAGGAAATGAGAGCCATCAGAGCATGACACATACTGACCAGATGCAACATTTGGTTCAGTAATCTTGTTAAGAATGTCGGTGTTTTTAAACAACTCTTGAATCATTGGAAGGATGGGAAGAGTCATGGTGGTATGTCCACGTTGCTCCAACTGATACTCTACTGGCATTACACATGGATAGTCAATAGAGGTTTTTCTACTCTTGGATGAAGATAAATTTGCACCTTTAGAGGTGGATGTGAACAGAACACTGGAGTCCATGACTGCATCAACAACTTCATCCAGTATAGGTTCTGCAATACTGTGACCATTTCTCTGGATTATGTCATTTACAGTCTCTTTGATCAATGATGGAGGTAAAGAAAAAATCTGATTCAAATGGTCCACTATTTCTTGAATAGCTGTATTTGGAACATGGAGGATAGCCAGTGTCTTTAGGAATAAGGAAGATACATTCATTTTAAGTATATTTCTTAGATTGTCAGTGTCACACTGATCATCATCTCCCACTTCTGTACTCAGACCTGGAAATTCTTCTCGTGAATCACTGGCGATCTCAGAAATACTGGCCTGGAGATTCTGGGGCTCATTACTGACGTCAGTTTCAAAGTCTGGTGCAGCATTGGATTGGTGTGCTCTACTTTTATGGGAACTGAATGAAGATTACACATTTGTGCTATAGCTGCAATCTTTATATGGGCATTCCACTGTTTCATGTTTTTTAAAATGCTTTCTGAGATGGAAGAAGAGAACAGATTCAGAAAAGGGTGGCTGGGATGTGCATAAAAGCTATGTAAATAACACAGGCACCTGACTTTGATCACTGCTACGCTGTGTAGTATGGTATCTTGATGAATGAGTACTCAGTGCATTAAGCGTCTGAAATGCGCACATACAATCAATATAGAGGCATGGAAGAGGAAAAGTGGCTGTGCTGCAATCTGTAGTGTTTAAATAACTGTTTTCTAGAATTGAAAGAAGCTGCACACTAGTTATATTACCAGATCACATTGGAACCAGAAACCTGAAAGGCAAAAAAAAAAAAAAGACAAATATTAGACCTCCATCACAAACATACAAATCAAATCGGAATTCACTGTACTTTCAACTCAAACCAACAACTACATTATTATTGCATTACAAAAACATGAACATGAAATACAGCTTTCACCATTTTAAAATGGCAATAATGTTATATGTTACTGTAATGAAAGCAAAAATTGTTGAATTTTGAATGATGGTTACATCAACACCAATGTCAGTTTTATGAACTTAAGTTTCGCTGGTGAGTTTTTTTCTGGCTATTTTCTAACATGTCTTTTGTCTGAAATTATTATTTAATGCACATATGCAGTCACAGTCATACATGATCCTCTGAACTCTGATTTATTCATATGAAAATCAGTTCACCTGCTTCAACATGGACGTTAATTGTTTAAAAAGAGACAAACAAAGTGTGGACTTACAGTACAGGAACTCAGACTGAGCTAACAGCTGGGAATGATGGACAAGCTGCTTATGTATTTTCTCAAATAAAGAAGAATAAACTGTGTTTACACTTCATTATGACACACATGCATCACACAAATGAACAGGAGCCAACCTACCGTCTGCTGATATCCTGCTAGCAAAATGCTGCGGGACACGGTACATATGCCATTTATGCGGGGCTATCGGTGAATATAATATATAAACAGCAGCTATGTCTACCTGAACCACTAACTGACTCACACAAATAACACGGACACATGCCCAGAATACCAATAAATAAATCTGACAAGCTCATTTCATTTACCGAACAACTGAGTCTGAAACTAGTCAGGATTGAAGCAATGCTTCTGAACACCCAGTGGTCATGTGACTGAGCAGCAGGTGTCTGCACACCTGTAGCTCTCAGTAACAAAAGGTTAATGTCTAAAAGAAGGATAAGTGAATAAATATCAATTTTCGACACTTACCATGAGTCCAGTAATGCAGACTGCGGTGAAAACAAGCATGTAAGTCCACTTTGCTGCAGTCATTGTAGCGGTTTCAATCCTGCCTGCGCCGTCCTCCTTTTCTTCTGTGTTTTTATTTGAACACTGCTAAGCAATAACTGTGATTTTGGGACATTAGCACCACCTTCCGCTTCGGAGTGTGAAGCAGAGATAAACCTAGAATCAAAAATACTGTGCTGATCCCTGCCTACATCTACAGTTGCTCAACTCTCCAGTAGAGAAACATCACAAATATACAAGTAACACAGATAAGAGAATAAAGATTAAAAAGTAATTAATTACATTCTGTCCTCCACAAATGTCTTAGTTTCTGTGTCCTGCTTTCAGTGTAAGTTTTAGACCATTTGTCCCTGATCTCAGTGTTATTGTTGTTTTTATTGTTTGCTATTTTTTAAAATAATGATTGATTTTATGTAATTTGTAAAGCACTATAACATATTTTTTTTATCATTATAGCATGTGTATATGAGTAAGATTTATTATTAAATTGCATTTATTAATCCTGTTCATGTAATTAACTAAATGAAAGTTCTACTCCTCAACCCACCTAGCAGGTTCACTGAAATATTAATCGGAGCTTCTCCTTAGTTCTTCCTGCATACATTGTCTTTCTTGAACATTTGAACGATCTCTGATTGCATGATAATCTTCTCTTCCTGGCAGTGCTCAGATAAACAGCTTGCATGCTTTCATTTCAACCTCTACTGCATCCTCTACCATTTTGCTGACGTCAGACACATGCAGTCATGTTGGAACAATAGAAATAAGTGGAAATAATTAGTTTCAATATGCAATTACATAGTTATTTTAAGTTGTATTTAAGTTATGTTTTTTATGTTATGCTTAATTAATACATAAATAGTTCAAGCCAATCAAATTTTTTTGTTGTTAAATTTCCTCAAAGAGCAAGATCAAGTCATATGAGCTCAATATATTTAAAAAAGTAGAACTTTCTTTAAAAATTGAGTTTGCAGTACTTAATCTATTTGATTATTTTGAACATGCGGGTTTACAGTGTAGAAATGTAAATAATTAAAACATGATACAGTCGAATACTAGTAAAGCAATGGTGAAATTATTGTGTGAAAGCTGATTCAGTGCAAACTATAAATTCTTTTGCCAGTGACATTAGTGGCACGACTTTTACATGAAGAGCAGAAGTTTAACTTTAATTTGTAGAGATTAAAGTCAAGCAGTAACCACTTGAAATAAAACTTTTTCACTGATGAATTATGGTGTGGATGACCTAGAATCCCCCTGTACAGCTCTCTTCATAACACATTTGCTTACTTTTCCTGACACATAGATTGCAGTACAGACAATCTGCAGATTTGGGCGAATGAAAAAAATTACATCCTGTGTCCTCTTGCGGAACCTTTCAGACATGGAACGCATAAAAACTGTGCAATACCTTAATTTCTAATTCATACATGCCTTTTATTTTATTTGACTGTATTGTTTTTTTGTTGATTGTAAAAATTTCTTCACTTTGTCAACAATTACAGAGCTTTGCTCCTGTTCATACAACATGAATTCCTTGAAAACATGACTTGCAGAATTTTGGCAGTATTTTTGCCATTCATTTAAGATTTGAGAAGCTTTATTGTCATTGCAAGGGTACAATGAAGTCTGTTGGTGCAGCCTTTCATGACTCTGAGTCTGCCAGAGGGAAGGCTGGTGAATAGATGGTGTCCTGGATGGGCAGAGTCATTCCGGATCTTTGTGACCAGTCGGAGGAGACGCCTGGAATAGATCTCCTCTGAGTGTGGAAGTGGGGAGTCGATGATCCACTGAGCCGTCTTGATGACCCACTGCAGTCGTTTCTTATAAGGTGCAGTGCAGCTGGTGTACCAAACCGTACAGCCATAGGTGAGGACACTCTCTACTGTGAAGTGGTAGAAGAATATTCAGATTATTTTCATTTATATTCAGATTGTATTTTTCTTTATCTTCATGGATCATGTGTAAAATTAGTTTTAGTTTAGTGTTATGGATGTATAATTCATGCATGAGTAATCTCTGGTTCACTCTAATAATGATACCAGCATGGATGCTCCTCTTGCCACAACCACTAAATCCTGAATTTCATTCATTTCACCCGCTAAATTTGTTAAAATGTCATCCACTGTAAAATCAACCAAACAAGCAAACAAACAAAAAACAAGATATGCCTGTGAAAAATGCATAAACCTTTTAAAAATGTTATTAAAATTTATTTAATTTATTTATTCATATCATGAATTCAACATTTTTGTCAATATGAATGACAATAAATAAAAGCTAAATAAAGTGCTTTATAAATGTTGGATGAGTCATTTATGACCACAATTAAGTAAAGAATTGTGCTTCCCTGAGGGTCCTAGTGTAATCTGCAAAAAATAGCCCAAAATAAATTTGACAAAGCCAGAATGAAGTTAATCATGATGTTCAACATGTGACAATTAGCTCAACACAGCAAAAGTATATTTTAAAGGCTCACAATGAGCACTTTTAAACAAGCATTCATTTAGGCTGGTAACATGGCTTGTAGTACTGGAAGGGGCCGCTGTGCAAAGTTAAAACACAATAGTTTGTTTACCCAGTGGCTCCATTGGCTGTCCTTGTTTGCTTTCTTTTAAATTGCATTTGTTGGTTTCACTCACAGGAGAGTTTTTATAACCAGTAAGTCACAAGGCTGCATCAGTGCAGTAAAAGGTACTTATTTATATTAGTCATTGCTACATTTTGAAGGAATTTTCCATCTAAAGTGTGCCATGCTGCCTTTCATGCAGGCAATATTTCCAACCTTGGCTGCCTACTTTCTCATTGATTCTGAAAAGCATGTTCTTTTGACAGTCTAATCAAGAAACAGTCAATCATGTTGTTGTGGAACTTGGAAGGCAGCAATATTACCTCAGATCTTCTTTTATTTTAACATTTAAATGTACATTTAATGCATTTAACTCAACTGATGAATCACTTATCACTTGACCAAAAGGTCCACCACTTGTATGTATGTTAGAATTGCATCTCACTTACCATATATATTGAAGACAACAGATACATATCTGTTGGGGGAGTTGTTGCATCAAGATATAGGACCTTGCTTCTTTGTTTTGTTTCAAATATTAATATAGAGGGACAAATTACCCCTATATTCCCCCTGAAATCTTTACCTATGTATTCACAATAAATATGGGTACAAGGGTGATGGCCATCTTGGAGGTCTTCAGAATGTATGTTTACTGCAGTTTGATTCACTGCAAACCTGGTTCTGTCTCCTTGTCTTCAACTTCTATTCTTGTGTTAATCTGTCCCTTAACATTCTGTTGCTAAGTCAAAGGGGGAAATTTTTGTTTGTTTGTTTTGTTTATTTCTCTGGTCTCACATGTCCTGAAAGACAAACCAAACACACCTCTTCCTCAGACAAAGGCAGCCCATTCAGCAGCTGGCAGCGGAGTAGATTCCTCCAGTCAAGGTTGGAGAGAGGAAGAATGACCAGCGCACAATACAAGTCTGCTCATTGCCAGTCCAGTCACTTCCAGCCAGACTGACTCACACTGCCTGTGTGTGTGTGTGTGTGTGTGTGTGTGTGTGTGTGTGTGTGTGTGTGTGTGTGTGTGTGTGTGTGTGTGTGTGTGTGTGTGTGTGTGTGTGTGTGTGTGTGTGTGTGTGTGTGTGTGTGTGTTCAGTGAACTGTATCAGTCTGTTCACTTTCTGTTCAGTCTGACTGAGGGAGGTTTTTGTACGACGCTTTTTCACTGTGTGAACGAATGCTGACTGTTGATGTAGAATTCACCCATACAGTAATAAACTGCAGCATCTTCAGTCTGGACTCCACTGATGGTCAGACTGAAGTCAGAGTTTGATCCTCTGCCTGTAAAACGATCTGGAATCCCTGATGCTCGAGTGCTGGCAAAGTAAATGAGTAGTTTAGGAACTCCTCCATCCTTCTGTTGGTACCACGATACAAGTTGGTAGTTGCTCCAGATATGAACATTCCGACTGGTCTTACAGCTGATGGTGACAGAACCTCCCAGAACAGAGCTCACTGCTCCAGACTGAGTCACTGTGGTCTGTCCTCTGGACTCTGAGGATTCAGAGACACAAACAGAAAGCAGCATCATGGTTCTGTGGGCTTCATTTCAGAGGGATGGATGTTGATAGAGGAGAGGAGTCTGATTCTCTGGACTTTACCTGTGAAGCAGCAGCAGAGGAGAGTCCAGATGAGGACGCAGATCAGAGTCATGTTTTTGATGAGGAGGATTTCTGTGTCTTCTGTTGTCATGGAGGACAGCTGTCAGTCCTCCAGAGTTCAAGTGTCAGGACTATAAAGTCTCCCAGAGCAGTGGAGCATGGAGCTGCTGATGCAAAGTGGTTCTCTATGGAAATGTCTGACTGACTCCAGCAGAGACTTGGATCACTGTGAAGATGCTGATTATCAATGGATCAATCACTGGATCAGAGAACTAAATGTGTCAGTATTGTTTTATATGAAGTTCTGGGTGAGTTTGATGGATAGATCTTCTTCCAGATTATTTCATTTTTAATTTAGTAACATCACTGTGGGACATGATCTACAATCAACCAGGAAGTGTTTAATACCATGAACCTGATTAAATTTTATGACTTAAAAGCAGGGGTGAAAGTAAGCCGGTACGGTCCGGTACTGCGTACCAGCAAAAGTTCTGGTGGCGGTACGCCGCTCTTCCACCTGGACGCCACCTGGCTGCCTGCTATCAACCAGAGTTCACTCAGCAGTATGTGAGTGCGCATGCGTGTCTACTTCCGTAACACAGCGATTGCTATGGCCAATAGCAGCCAATAGCAAATAGGTGCGCTTGATTTATTGCACTGGGACATTTTCCACAACTAGTCAATAGACGTCAACGAGCGCCGGGACGGGGCGAGCAAATAAATTACACCTGAAATTCCACATGTTCTTGTGATTGGCTGAAAAACTTTCAACAGGATTTACAACGGTTATCATCGACAGATAGTTTAAATAAAAATGGAGAGGAGCACTACAAAACAGTCAAGATTTTTTTATTTATTTTTTTATCAAAGTAATAATGCAGAGGAAAATAACCTCTATGTTTAAAAGAAAAGACAGGGACACTGAAGATGCGTTACCACAAAATATCTGAAAAACATCCAGTGATGAAGATGTAGAACAAGCTGAGAGTCAGGGTGAGGAGGCACCATGTCAGGAGAAAGAAGCAGTTGCAGGATCCCCCAAAAAAAGCACAGGTGATGATGATGCTACGCCTCCTGCTTATCCTTCCATTTGGACAAAGGGTCAATATGAACAATTTAAAAGCAGAAATGAATGGTTGTATGCCCAGCATGGGAAACAGGGATGCACTCCAGGCCACGATGTTAAGATGTTAAGAGCGAGATGAGGGTTTGGCTAATAGTACCGGCAAGAATTTAAAACTACTTTCACCCCTGCTTAAAAGTAAAATAGTCCAAAAAAAAAGTGCAAACTTTAACTTCTTATCTTTCACACTGAAACCTGTCTGTTGCCATGGTTCACCAGTGATGCCTGTCTGAGAGGGAAGTGAAACATTTAAGACGGGTTTCATCCAGTCTGAGGACCATCAGCAGAAGTTCAGTCCTCTTCTGCAGGCAGTTGTTAATTTTAGTTCTAAGAGACTCCAATGATCTTGTTCTCTGCAGTGGGTGGAGTTCTTTCCAATCCATGACGGTGCTGCCCCCCTCCAGTGAGGAGCTGCAGCAGGGGAAGGCCACGCTCATGTGTCTGGCCAACAAGGGCTTCCCCTCAGACTGGAGTCTGTCCTGGAAGGTGGACGGCAGCAGCAGCAGCAGCAGCAGCTGGGAGGAGAGCAGGAGCCCCGGGGTGCTGGAGAAGGACGGCCACTACAGCTGGAGCAGCACCCTGAGGCTCCCTGCAGACCAGTGGAGGAAGGTGGTCTCTGTGAGCTGTGAGGCCACCCAGGGCTCCCAGACTCCACTCTCAGAGACACTGAGGAGAGACCAGTGTTCCCAGTCCTGACTCACTCACTGGGACTCTCATACTGGTCTGACTCTGTTACTGCTCTCTGTTTGCTCTCTGTAATTCTCTTTCTTTTCTCTTCTCAATCTAAATAAAGATTTCTCATTTTCTTCCTCATAATGACACAGTTCATGTCTCAAAAAAATACAGATGTTTGTCTTCAAATCAGAAATGCTTCAAAGGACATTATTGCTTAATCAGACATCTTATTCTGTTGTGATATGTGGCTCAACCTCAGGGATCATTCAAGTGTACAACTATACAGCCTGATGTTTTAATTTTGCAGCGACATAATGAAGCAGGCAGGAATAAGATCACATTGAAATGGTCTTTTTGAATGAATACAGATTCATAACACGGGTGCAAATCATGAGAAAAATTTCATCAGAATATCACCATGTTGAACCAGTGTTTTGTAAAAATAAAAAAACAGCACAAAACAGCCTGTCAGTGGATTATTTTCAAGAGATGCAGTTCAACACAGTTTTGTGGGTTATTCCTGTTTGTTGAGGTAAATGAATTTATCCTCTGACTGTGGTTGACTTTAAATAAAGTTAGAAATTCAAACCATACTTCAAACCAATATAGATGAATGAAAACCTGGTCCATTTGAGTCAAGCAAGTATTCTTAATTGTAGATGTGGTAATTAAAGGAAATAATGCACAAAGTGTAGTTTCTGTTTTGGTGGATGTTCATTTATCTGCAGCTGTTGATTGAGATCAGTTCCTCCTGAGCTGAGGGAGGTTTTTGTACGACGTTGTTTCACTGTGTGAACGGGCGGCTGTTACGCTGCTGACAGTAATAAACTCCTGCATCTTCAGTCTGAACTCCACTGATGGTCAGAGTGAAGTCAGTCTCATGAGCTATTGCACTGAAACGTTCTGGAACTCCAGACTGACGATATGTAGTATCATAAATCAGGAGTTTGGTAGCTTCTCCAGGTTTCTGAAGGTACCAGTTTATGTCATCACCTATCAGCCTACTGGATTTACATGTGATGGAGACAGTCTGTCCTGGAACAGCAGACTGAGATCCAGCAGACTGAGTCAGGATGATGTCTCCTGACGAAGCTGAGAAGATAAAAACAAAGACAAGAATTATTGAGACAAATCCAGCTTGGAGAAAGATGATCAGCATCCAAACAGAAGAGGATCATTTGTTGGACGTGGACAACAGATGGAAGAAGATCATGGCTGCTTGTTTCAGTGTTTCTCCATCACAGCAGAACATGACTGTGGTGAAGCTGCTGCATCCTGAAGGAGAGTTTTCAGCAGAGTCTCACCCTGAACAAGGAGCCCCAGGGTGGCCAGCAGTAGAGTCACAAACATGATCATTGTGCTGTCGGTGTGACAGAGTCTCTGAAAGCTCTGGACAGACACTGATCAACACTGGACTCTTAACGTCTGGGAGCAGAGAGGCAGGACACATATGCAAACACACAGTCAGTCAGCTGCAGCTGTTCTCAACACATCATGATGTTTCCATGTCAGTGTTCAGAGCGTTGACTGTTGACATGATCCAAGATATAATTTATTGACAGTCTGTGGGAAAGTATTTAACGATTTGAATTTTATTGAGACAAATCTGAGGCCAATTATACTGAAAGATCTTCTAACATCTTTCTGTGTTTTAAATATTTGCCTGAAATCCATTGTAATTGTAGAGAAATGCTTGTATTTTTTCCACCAAATTCAAATGTATGGAGTTTGAAGAGTTCTTTCATTTATTTTCCATTGATGAAACACTTGAGTTATAACTACTGTCAGCAAAGTGAAACGTGTTTTCTGGAATTTTCTTCTTCAAACTGTGGCTTTTAACCACAGACTAGAGCACAGTGAGCTCTGGTTGCAAACACTGGTTTGAGATCAGTGCAGTAAAGAACATGCAGATGCAGAACTGACAGAGAGCACTTTCTGTTTTGTTAATGCTAAAGACATTAGTCCTCTGTACATACAGTATATTATGCTTCAGTACTTCTTCCACTCTGCTTTCTGTCAGTCAGACGGATTTCTTTGTCTCAAGTCTATGTAGCAACAGCTGTGAACAGTGATGTGAGTTTACTGAAGGTCTTCATGCTGCACTTTAAGAACTTCTCATCAATGACGATTTCAATGACAAAACTGAAAGTTAGGATTTTATAATAAAAAACAGTCAGTAACTGAGCATTGGATCAAATTACAGGATCTTCCTCAGCAGATGGACTGTTTACCTCTGTATTACACATTTTAAATCAATGTGTACATCTGCACTTCAACCACAAACTGACAACTCCATCTGCTGAGGAAGATCATGTGATTTGACTGAGAGCTCCACAGCAGGTCAGCTGGTCTTTCCAGGGTCAAAAACAGAATTGGAGTCTGTGTTCATTGAATTTTTGATGTTCATGTCAAGGACAATGTTTAATTGTACAGGTTTATACTGTATATATGCTGGCACTGTTGTGATTCAGTAGATATAGTTATATAGAGGAGCTCACTTGTTATTTTATGATACCAGTTGATGGAACTTCAACGTTTCTTTTGCATGTTTAACATCATGTTTTCTGACATTTGAGGGATGTGTCTGTTCTATTTCGGTTGTCATCGACCATGAAGGCTTCTGATGATGATATGTCTCCACATATTGTCTTCTTGTCATGTCCTCCACCTCTGACTCTGCTTAGTTGACAGCTCTCCCTCTCCCTCCTTTTCCCTCATGTGGGCATGAGTTAGGTGTGTGGTGTGTGATGGACATAGTTATGTGGTTTACATCAAGGCAGAGAATTTATTGTTATATATGTTGATAAGAATAGCAAAAAAATGTTCAGTCATCTTTCTGAAACTGTGTGTGTGTGTGTGTGTGTGTGTGTGTGTGTGTGTGTGTGTGTGTGTGTGTGTGTGTGTGTGTGTGTGTGTGTGTGTGTGTGTGTGTGTGTGTGTGTGTGTGTGTGTGTGTGTGTGTGTGTTCAGTGAACTGTATCAGTCTGTTCACTTTCTGTTCAGTCTGACTGAGGGAGGTTTTTGTACGATGCTTTTTCACTGTGTGAACGAATGCTGACTGTTGATGTAGAATTCACCCATACAGTAATAAACTGCAGCATCTTCAGTCTGGACTCCACTGATGGTCAGACTGAAGTCAGAGTTTGATCCTCTGCCTGTAAAACGATCTGGAATCCCTGATGCTCGAGTGCTGGTGTAGTAAATGAGCAGTTTAGGAACTCCTCCATCCTTCTGTTGGTACCATGAGAGGTGGGTACTATAAATGTTCTGACTGGTCTTACAGCTGATGGTGACAGAACCTCCCAGAGCAGAGCTCACTGCTCCAGACTGAGTCACTGTGGTCTGTCCTCTGGACTCTGAGGATTCAGAGACACAAACAGAAAGCAGCATCATGGTTCTGTGGGCTTCATTTCAGAGGGATGGATGTTGATAGAGGAGAGGAGTCTGATTCTCTGGACTTTACCTGTGAAGCAGCAGCAGAGGAGAGTCCAGATGAGGACGCAGATCAGAGTCATGTTTTTGATGAGGAGGATTTCTGTGTCTTCTGTTGTCATGGAGGACAGCTGTCAGTCCTCCAGAGTTCAAGTGTCAGGACTATAAAGTCTCCCAGAGCAGTGGAGCATGGAGCTGCTGATGCAAAGTGGTTCTCTATGGAAATGTCTGAGTGACTCCAGCAGAGACTTGGATCACTGTGAAGATGCTGATTATCAATGGATCAATCACTGGATCAGAGAACTGATGGGAAAGTTTTAGATGAATATTTACAGAAATATTAAATATTGGATTCAACTTTACTCTTGTGTTTTCTTCTATGTATTTTTAACGATTCATGTTTTATAAAACATTTTTGTACAGTTCTATCATAACAACTACAAAAAACCTGCATAATTTAGCAATAATTTACTTTAAATGTATATATTTGAATTAAAAATATAATCTCTGGTCACTTGTATTCACTGTGTTATTTCCAGTTTTGATATCAGATGACAAAATGATGCAAACAGCAAATCCTCTAGTTGAGTTTGTTTGTTTCAGAGTCAGAGAGCCGTGTCTCTCTACAGTCAGAGGTTTTTGTACGACGCCTCAATCAGGTTGTATCACTGTGGTGGACTTTTGGTGGAGGAACCAGACTGGAATTTGGAAGTAAGTTTATACTGTATTTAATATTACATATGCTAATGTAAAGAATTTGTTTAGAAACCATTTTGATGGTTTGAAGAGAAGAATAGCAGATTTTTAAAATGTATAATATATTTGTTATTAAGGTTTTCTTTTCCTCATGGAGCTTAACTCAGATCAGCTTTTCTAAACTTCATGTCCACATTTCATTTCATATTGAACATTAATGGTGTACAATCTAGAATACCCAAAATTTGATCCCTGCTATGACTAGAATGATAAACAATTCACTTTTATTAAATAAAACTGTACAGTTTACAATTCAGTTTGAAACAATGTTAAAAGACGAAAATGCAGAACATTTTACATTTGTTAGTGTTTTTCTTTACTTTTTCTACTAAATATTTGAAATTACTGTTTAGTTAAGGCGTTTGGTGACTGTAATTGAAACTATTCTTGTAAAAGTTTCCACATCTGCTAGTTTTATTTCCAGAGCAGTTTAACATATTTCAGATCCAACTGTGAGCTGATTCTCTCTGAGCTGATTTCCATGAGATCTTTCTGAAAGGGAACTGAAACAATGTGTGAGTGAGTGACTGCTGGAGCAGAAAAAGCATCTGACAGAAACTCCTTCAAGGACTAAACCAACCATCTCACAGTGAAGATGTCCACGTGTGTGATGTTTGATTGACAGCTGTGTGCTCCCTGTCCTCTAAGCTGATTGGTGTCTCCTAGGTGATGTCCGTCCCACCCTGACGGTGCTGCCCCCCTCCAGTGAGGAGCTGCAGCAGGGGAAGGCCACGCTCATGTGTCTGGCCAACAAGGGCTTCCCCTCAGACTGGAGTCTGTCCTGGAAGGTGGACGGCAGCAGCAGCAGCAGCAGCAGCAGCTGGGAGGAGAGCAGGAGCCCCGGGGTGCTGGAGAAGGACGGCCACTACAGCTGGAGCAGCACCCTGAGGCTCCCTGCAGACCAGTGGAGGAAGGTGGTCTCTGTGAGCTGTGAGGCCACCCAGGGCTCCCAGACTCCACTCTCAGAGACACTGAGGAGAGACCAGTGTTCCCAGTCCTGACTCACTCACTGGGACTCTCATACTGGTCTGACTCTGTTACTGCTCTCTGTTTGCTCTCTGTAATTCTCTCTTTTTTCTCCTCTCAAACTAAATAAAGATGTCTCATTTTCTTCCTCATAATGACACCTTTCATGTTTCAAATAATAAAGATGTTTGTTTTCAAGTCAACAATGCTTTTAAGGTTGTTATTGCGTAATCATACATCTCATTCTATTGTGATATGTGGATCAGTTTCTGGGATAATTTAACTGTACAACTATACAACATGATGTTTTCATTTTGTAGTGACATAATGAAGCAGGCAGGAATAATGTGAAGAACAACCATGAAGAAAGATCACATTGGAATGATCTTTCCATAAATATAGATGAGTGCAAATCATGAGAATAATTATTTCAGAATATCACCACATTTCATAAATAAGTACAACGTAAACTCAATTTGAAATTAAATACAAAAGAAGGTTTGTAAAAAAAATGTTTTGTAAAAATTAAGAAAGAAAAACTCACAGATAAAACAAATCACAGCTCAAAAGAGCCTCTCAGTGGATCATTTTAAAGCTGGACTAAGGAGAGAAGTGAGCATTTGTGAGCAGCTGTATGGTTTCATGCCAAGAAAGAGTAGTACACATGCAGTATTTGCTTGAGGATGTTGATGGAGAAGTACAGAGAAGGTCAGAGGGAGCTGCATTGTGTCTTTGTAGATCTAGAGAAAGCATGACAGGGTGTCGAGAGAAGTACTGCAGCGTTGCATGAGGACGTCTGGAGTAGCAGAGAAGTATGTTACAGTGGTGCAGGGCATGTATGAGGCTGTCAGAGAGATGGTGAGATGTGCTGTAGGTGTGACGGAGGAGTTCAAGGTGGAGGTGGGACTGAATCAAGGATCAGCTCTGAGTCCCTTATTGTTCACTATGGTGATAGAAAGACTGACAGATGAGGTCAGACAGCAATCTCCATGAACTATGATGTTTGCAGATGACATTGGGATCTGTAGTGAGAGCAGGAAGCAGGTGGAGGAAAATCTAGAGAGGTGGAGGTATGTCCTGGAAAGGAGAAGAATGAAGGTTAGCCACAGCAAGACAGAATACATGTGTGTGAATGAGAGAGACCCAAGAGGAAGGGTGAGGTTACAGGAAGTAGAGATACAGAAGGTGGAGGATTTGAAGTTCTTAGGGTCAACAGTCTAGAGCAATGGAGAACGTGGAAAAGAGGTGAAGAAGCAAGCAGGCTGGAATGGACTGGGAAAAGTGTCACGTGCGATGTGTGATTGAAGAGTATCAGCAAAAAAGAAGGGAAAGGTGTACAAAATGATGCTGAGACCAGCGATGTTGTATGGTTTAGAGACAGTGGCACTGAGGAAAAGATAGGAGGCAGAGCTGGAGGTAGCAGAGGTTAAAATGTTGTGGTTCTTCTTGGGAGTGACCAGGATGCATAGGAACAGGAATGAGGACAGCAGAGGGACAGCACATGTTAGATGTTTTGGAGATAGAGTTATTGAGGCCAGACTGAGATGGTTTGGACATGTACAGAGGAGGGACAGTGAAAATATCAGTAGAAGGTTGCTGAGTTTTGAACTGCCAGCCAGGAGGCTGAGAGGTCTTCCCCTGCTGCAGCTCCTCACTGGAGGGGGGCAGCACCGTCATGGATTGAAAAGAACTCCACCCACTGCAGAGAACAAGATCATTGGAGTCTCTTAGAACTAAAATTAACAACTGCCTGCAGAAGAGGACTGAACTTCTGCTGATGGTCCTCAGAGTGGATGAAACTGGTCTTAAATGTTTCACTTCCCTCCCAGACAGGCATCACTGGTGAACCATGGCAACAGACAGGTTTCAGTGTGAAAGATAAGAAGTTAAAGTTTGCACTTTTTTTTGACTATTTTACTTTTAAGTCATAAAATTTAATCAGGTTCATGGTATTAAACACTTCCTGGTTGATTGTAGATCATGTCCCACAGTGATGTTACTAAATTAATCATGAAATAATCTGGAAGAAGATCTGTCCTTCAAACCCAATCAAAACCTCATATAAAACAATACTGACACATTTAGTTCTCTGATCCAGTGATTGATCCATTGATAATCAGCATCTTCACAGTGATCCAAGTCTCTGCTGGAGTCAGTCAGACATTTCCATAGAGAATCACTTTGCATCAGCAGCTCCATGCTCCACTGCTCTGGGAGACTTTATAGTCCTGACACTTGAACTCTGGAGGACTGACAGCTGTCCTCCATGACAACAGAAGACACAGAAATCCTCCTCATCAAAAACATGACTCTGATCTGCGTCCTCATCTGGACTCTCCTCTGCTGCTGCTTCACAGGTAAAGTCCAGAGAATCAGACTCCTCTCCTCTATCAACATCCATCCCTCTGAAATGAAGCCCACAGAACCATGATGCTGCTTTCTGTTTGTGTCTCTGAATCCTCAGAGTCCAGAGGACAGACCACAGTGACTCAGTCTGGAGCAGTGAGCTCTGCTCTGGGAGGTTCTGTCACCATCAGCTGTAAGACCAGTCGGAACATTAATAGTAACTACCTTTCATGGTACCAACAGAGAGATGGAGGAGTTCCTAAACTACTCATTTACTTCGCCAGCACTCAAGCATCAGGGATTCCAGATCGTTTTACAGGCAGAGGATCAAACTCTGACTTCAGTCTGACCATCAGTGGAGTCCAGACTGAAGATGCTGCAGTTTATTACTGTATGGGTGAATTCTACATCAACAGTCAGTATTCGTTCACACAGTGAAAAAGTGTCGTACAAAAACCTCCCTCAGTCAGACTGAACAGAAAGTGAACAGACTGATACAGTTCACTGAACACACACACACACACACACACACACACACACACACACACACACACACACACACACACACACACACACACACACACACACAGTTTAAAACTGTGACACTCCCACCACATCTCACACCTCCTCCTCCACATGGACTGTCAGATCAGGTGAAACACGAACAACTATTCGACATACTGGAAAAACTAGACCTAGATGGAAAGGATCTGTGAGTGATAAGAAACCTCTACTGGGAGCAATCTGCGTGCATCAGAATTGGAAACGATTTCCGCCAGTACAAGATTATTCAGAGAGGAGTTAGACAAGGGTGCGTCTTCTCACCAGACCTTTTCAACATCTACCGTGAAACAATAATGAGAGAGCTAGAAGAGTTGGAAGGACTTATCGTCGGGGGACGAAACAGTACAAATATGAGATACGCAGACGACACAGCGATCATAGCAACATCGGAAGAGAAGCTACAAGCACTACTGGACAAGGTAGTGGAAGAGAGTAGGAAAATGGGCCTTTCAATCAACATCAAGAAAACGGAAAGTATGGTCATCAGCAAAAGCAAGATACACCCGAGATGCAACCTAAATGTAGAGGGGAATAACATCAAGCAAGTAGAGAAGTTCAACTACCTAGGAAGTTTGATAACAGACGACGGTAGATGTGATGCAGAGATAAGGAGAAGAATCGGTATAGCCAAAGAAACGTTCCACAAAATGCAAAGCATACTCAAAGATCGGAAAATGCCAATGACCACTAAAATGAGGATTCTGCACTGCTATATCTATCCTGTGCTATCCTATGGCTGTGAATGCTGGACCATCTCAAAACCAATGATAGACTGAGTGCAGGCAGCAGAAATGTGGTTTCTAAGGAGGATGATGAGGATTCCATGGACTGAGCACACCAGCAATGAAGAAGTTTTGAGAAGAGCGGGAATGGAAAGAGGGCTACTAAAATCAATCAGGAAAAGGCAGATGGAGTTTTTTGGGCACGTGATGAGAAGGGAAGGCTTGGAACACCTAGCAGTTACTGGAAAGATAGAAGGAAAGAGAGGAAGAGGAAGACCAAGAGTTGGATATGTGAAGGCTTTGAGCACGTGGGCAAATGTAGAAGCTAAAGAATTGATGAAGACAGCTAAGAGCAGGGTAGAGTGGAGGGCCATGACAGCCAACGCTTTGAAGGAGCACAGCACCTAGAGAGAGAGATATACAGTATGCTGCAGTATAAACTGAATAAACTATGGACATTCCACCAGGAACACACTATTGTATGAATATAATATGTGAATATATAGATGTGGATACAATATTGAACAGATAAACTGGTTCACCCAAAACGCCGACAAGTAAGCAGAGCAACACTGTATTTGCAATCCAGTGCAGAGAAGAGTGCACAGACATGTACATAGGAGAGACTAAACAGCAGCTTCACAAGTGTATGACTCAACACAAGAGAGCAGCTCCTCAGGAAAAGACTCAGCTCTTCACCTGCATCTGAAGGATAAAGGATGTTCCTTTGAAGACATCAGTGTACACATTTTGGACAGAGAGGACAGATGGTTTGAGAGAGGAGCAAAGGAAACCATCTAAGTCAAACTGGGACGGCCATCACTAAACAGAATAGGGGGTCTGTGACACCACTTATTAAACACCTATAATGCAGTGATAAGGTCTCTCCCCAGAAAGTTTCACCATCATGAATATTTTGAGTCACTCCTGACTCGGCAGATTCACATCCTTTGTTGACAGTTCCTCCACCATGATTGCTGTCTATGTTGTTGGGCCAACTGGTATAACAACATTCACATCTGGAGCAATGGGAGTTTTGGGTCATTAATGGGCTGTTAGCCATGTGAGCTGGAGTGACTATAAAATTCTGAAACTCTCCATCAGTCTGTTAGAACTGAAGAAGACTCTTGGGTGAGAGCTGAAATGTCTTCAAGAACCTAAAATAGAAGAACAGTTCCTTTCTACTGAAGCTTCAAGGATGCTCTGCCTTGTTCCCGTTGATATGGATGGGGTTGTCTAAGCAGCCTTTCATTTTCCTTGAGTCCACAAAGAACCAACCACAGATGCGTCGTCTGCAAACATGATAATTGTTGTGGAACCATGCACAGGTGTGCAGTTGCAGGTGAGCAGAGGAGAGGACCCCGCATACAGCCTTGTGGGATGCCAGTGTTCACAGTCAGTGATGAGGATGTGTGATTGTCTAACCTGACAAACTGGGGTCTGTTGGTTAGGAAGTCCAATATCCAGTGGTAGTGCAAGGTGTTAATGCCAAACTCAGTGAGTTATCAGTTTGGAAACGATGATGGTGACGAATGCTGAGCTGAAGTCAAAGAAATGCATTCAGACGTAGGTGTTGTTGTTGTTGTCCAGGTGGAAGAGGGCAAGGTTGTTCTGAGGCAAGGCAGGACCAGCCTCTTGAAGCACTTCATTATGATGTGGGGGACATTAACTGAGCGGTAATCAATCAGGTTTGTTGCTGAGGAATGTTGTGGCCCTGGCTTGATGGAGGTTGTTTTCCAGCATGTGGGGACAGCTGCTTGTGACAGTAAATGGTTGAATACGTCAGTGAGGACTTCAGTCAGCTGCCCAACGCAAACTCTTACTACAAGTCAGATTAGGGCCAGGGGGCATTAATCCTGCTCAGTGCAGCACACACGTCGACTGAGGAGAATGTGATGGGTTGGTGATCTTCAAGGAGTGCAGTCTTGATGGTTGCATGTTGATTGTTCCTGTCAAAGTGAGCATAGAAGTCGTTAGGATCGTCAGGGAAGGAGGCATTGCTGGTTGTGGGGTGGAGTTGGTGGGTTTGTTTTCTGAAGTGGCTTGAATGTTTTGCCACATGGATCAGTGATTACAGTTGTTAAAGTATTCCTCAGTATTAGCATGTGGCTGAACTTGGCCCTCCTGATGCACCTCTTAAGATTGGTTATGGATGAACTGTAGGCTTGATCTCAACAATTCGTTGTGTGCCTTCAGAAAAAGGTGGACTGATATGGGAATGTTGTGACTGGTTTGAAGGTGCTGACCGTGTTGATACTGGTATTAATGTAGTCCAGAATGGAGGTGGGGAAAGTGTATCTGTCTGCGTAAGAATCTACAGTGAAAAAAATATACTCCAGTTAATGTGTTAAAACCAGAGTTGTAGTGCAGAATCAGCTTCCTCTGTCGTCATCTTAACTCTTTTTACTGCTGCTTTCACACTTGAGTTAAGAGGTGAGTACTTGGGGAGGAGGTACACTAATATCTGTTTTAAGCAATATGACTATTTAGACCCATTTTAAGTTCATATGAGTGACAATCATGAGGCTATTTGTTCTTACAGACATTGACATTTGAAATAGATTTCTCGTGAAATTAGTTTTGTTGTAATTTCCGATCTAGAAATTGTTTTGACCATGTGAATATACAAATCTAAAACAACAATACCACTGATCAGGTTTAGAAATGAAAAGCAGGTTATCATCTGCTTCAAGTGAACATGAATTTGATCTTGTATTTGAAACTATATGACATAATATAATATCAACTTTCTTATGAAGAAAAGAAACATCCATAAACAGTGACATTTCATTGTGAACTGGGTGATTTCATCAAACTGAAGAACATCTTGTGATTTGACTGAAAGCATGAATGTAATTCTGTCTTGTCTTGTCTTTACATATTTTGTCAGATAGTGGATGAACATTGTGAAAAAATTGTTTGATGTGTCCAAAGTAAAGAAATTTACTCTTAGTCTGAGTGCATCTGATCTTCGAGAAGGACATCAGAGTTGTTCATTTAGCAGTTTTAAGTAGGTCGATACAGTATTTCACGTATCCTATATCATAGATGTATATAGTAGCTATGTGTATCTACTGCTATTTAGAGATTGCTCTTTATTTTGAACTCTTTATGTAATGCAACTCTACATGTTTAAGGTAAAAAAAGATTGAGTTTTGAGGGATAGGTAGATTTTATATGTGCTAATGGCAGTGATTGCTTTGGTTGATCTGTGATTTTCATGTTTTCTTTCAAAAAGAATAGAGATGAAATAACTGTAATCCAGAGTGAAGATGAGGTCAAAAGTCATTAAAGAAACTTTTCTTATTATGTGACCCAAGTCAGATCTTCTGTTTATTTGAAAAGTAAATAAATAAGCAGAGTTCATTTCAGATAATGACATGGAACTACAATGTTACATGAAGAGATGGTGAGAAGCTGTGATGGAGAAAGTGATGTGACTTTCATGAAGGCAGAGATATTATTGTCAGTAGCTCATCTTGTTTCATGTGTGTGTGTGTGTGTGTGTGTGTGTGTGTGTGTGTGTGTGTGTGTGTGTGTGTGTGTGTGTGTGTGTGTGTGTGTGTGTGTTCAGTGAACTGTATCAGTCTGTTCACTTTCTGTTCAGTCTGACTGAAGGAGGTTTTTGTACGACACTTTTTCACTGTGTGAACGAATACTGACTGTTGATGTAGAATTGACCCATACAGTAATAAACTGCAGCATCTTCAGTCTGGACTCCACTGATGGTCAGACTGAAGTCAGAGTTTGATCCTCTGCCTGTAAAACGATCTGGAATCCCTGATGCTCGAGTGCTGGCGTAGTAAATGAGCATTTTAGGAACTCCTCCATCTCTCTGTTGGTACCAGGATAAAAGGTGGTAGTTGCTCCAGAACTGAACATTGTGACTGGTCTTGCAACTGATGGTGACAGAACCTCCCAGAGCAGAGCTCACTGCTCCAGACTGAGTCACTGTGGTCTGTCCTCTGGACTCTGAGGATTTAGAGACACAAACAGAAAGCAGCATCATGGTTCTGTGGGCTTCATTTCAGAGGGATGGATGTTGATAGAGGAGAGGAGTCTGATTCTCTGGACTTTACCTGTGAAGCAGCAGCAGAGGAGAGTCCAGATGAGGACGCAGATCAGAGTCATGTTTTTGATGAGGAGGATTTCTGTGTCTTCTGTTGTCATGGAGGACAGCTGTCAGTCCTATAAAGTCTCCCAGAGCAGTGGAGCATGGAGCTGCTGATGCAAAGTGGTTCTCTATGGAAATGTCTGAGTGACTCCAGCAGAGACTTGGATCACTGTGAAGATGCTGATTATCAATGGATCAATCACTGGATCAGAGAATTACATGTGTCAGTATTGTTTTATATGAAGTTTTGATTGGATTTGATGGACAGATCTTCTTCCAGATTATTTCATTATTAATTTAGTAACATCACTGTGGGACATGATCTACAATCAACCAGGAAGTGTTTAATACCATGAACCTGATTAAATTTTATGACTTAAAAGTAAAATAGTCCAAAAAAAGTGCAAACTTTAACTTCTTATCTTTCACACTGAAACCTGTCTGTTGCCATGGTTCACCAGTGATGCCTGTCTGAGAGGGAAGTGAAACATTTAAGACGGGTTTCATCCACTCTGAGGACCATCAGCAGAAGTTCAGTCCTCTTCTGCAGGCAGTTGTTAATTTTAGTTCTAAGAGACTCCAATGATCTTGTTCTCTGCAGTGGGTGGAGTTCTTTTCAATCCATGACGGTGCTGCCCCCCTCCAGTGAGGAGCTGCAGCAGGGGAAGGCCACGCTCATGTGTCTGGCCAACAAGGGCTTCCCCTCAGACTGGAGTCTGTCCTGGAAGGTGGACGGCAGCAGCAGCTGGGAGGAGAGCAGGAGCCCCGGGGTGCTGGAGAAGGACGGCCACTACAGCTGGAGCAGTGTAAACTGAATAAGCCATATGGAACACATTAATATCTGAATATTATATAAACATATAGATGTGGATACAATATAACATAGATGATCGAATTATACAAGTAGAGATGATAGTGGTATATACACTCCACTCCAATAGTATGGTAACATGTGACTGAAAAGTGTGTTTTACTGCTCTGGTATGTCCCATCACATTGATTATTCAAAAAATAAATAGCTTCATGTCTACATTCAGTTTCAGATTTGGGTTTTCCTGTGCAGACTGCATCTATAGCTGGATGTGTAACCAACGTGAAAAGAGAGCCGTCTATGGGTGACAAACAAACACTTGTGAAGCTGAGAGAAGATGGAAAATCAATCAGAGTCATTACACAAACATTTGCCATAGCCAGTACGACCATTTGGAATGTCCCGAAGAAAGAGACTACTGGCGTCTTAGTAACAGACGTCATACGGGTAGACCAAGGAAAGGAAAGAAAAGGAAGACAGCAGCAGTTGATGACAGAAACATTGTGAGAGCTATAAAGAAAGACCCGGAAACAACTGTTAGTCACATCAGCAAAAACCTCCAGAGGACAGGAGTGAAGGTATCACAATCTAATGTTTGCAGAAGCTTTCATGAACAAAAGTATAAAGGTTACGCCAGAAGATGCAAATGACTCATGAACTGGAAGAATAGGAAGTCCAGACTGGAATTTCCCAAAAAGTCCAGAAGTGAGCCTAAACAACCTGGGACAAAATTTTATGGACTGTGTGATGTTTGGGGAAAGAAATGATCTCCTCATGATCCCAAACATACCAGCTCATCTGTGAAACACAGTGGAGGTAATGTTATGGCTTTGGCCTGCATGACTTCTTCAGGGATGAGCTCATTAATCTTCACTGATGATGGAACACATGATGGCAGCAGCAAAATGAACCCAGAAGTCTACAGACATATTTTGTCTGTCAATTTAAAGAAAGATGTAACCAAACTGATTGGTAGATGCTTCATCGTGCAGCAAGATCCATCCATCCATCCATCATCTATCAGTGACGGAGAGACGGACAGATCGTGTTTGGATGTTTAATATCACATATTTCGATTCGATTTAAGAAATGCCGTTTTCCCTCCGTCTAGACCAAAGAGAGAGTAATCAGATTACCAAAGTCGCAGGAAAGTTTCTTTCCACGCCCAGAGCTATCTTCTACCATAAAAAGCCGGCAAGGCCTTTGTCACCTTCTTCTTATGCTCTTACACTCTTCTCTTCCTCCTGTCCTGAACGTGCATCCTTACGCCACAGCTCTCCGTTCTTTTCTAGACACGTGTCATTTTCTTTAACTGTTACTCTGAAATTTTACTTTGTCTCGGCATTCTTTTCTTTAGCTCATTTTTGTCGCCTTTTCTTTTTGCGACATATTTTAGACACTGCTCGCCTTCATTGCAAGCCTGAGCTTACATGTTTTAATCTGTTTTTCAACAAGAAATAATTGAAATTTTTTCTTTTTCTAAATTTCATCGCGTCTCAGCTCTCAAGTTCCACCATCTTTTTTATTACTTGGCTAAGGCCGACTGAAAACAGAACGAGAGCCACTGTTAAACAAGTTATTTTGGATGATTTCCCAACTAAATTGCTTAAAGAGGTGTTTTCTACTGTTGGGCCTGTCCTCTTGGTTTTAATGAACGCTTGTCTTAGCTCAGGATGTGTTCCGGCTTTATTTAAACATGCTGTTGTGAGACCACTTCTTAAAAAAACACATCTCGATGCTAATGTTGTATCTAAATTTAGACCCATTTCTAACTTGTCCTTGAGAAAATTGTTTTTACACATTTACAGGCATTTTTAGAAAACAATTTTATTCTGGAAAAATTTCAGTCTGGGTTCAGGTCACGGCATAGCACAGAGTCTGCACTGCTTAAAGTTCACAATGATATAGCTGTGTCTGTTGATGCCAAGCGTCCTGTTGTCTTTGTGCTGCTTGACTTAACGGCAGCATTTGATACAGTCGACCATTCTATTCTCTTGTCCCGCCTAAATAATTATGTTGGCATCCGGGGTACTGCACTCAAGTGGTCTGAGTCTTTCCTGACCAACAGGACTTTTTCTGTAATGATTGGCAACTTGTCCTCCTCTGTTGCCTCTTTGTTTTGTGGAGTTCCCCAGGGCTCCATTTTGGGCCCTTCGCCATTTTCAATGTATATGTTGCCACTGGGGTCAATTATAGAGAGGCATAATTTAGCATTTCACTGCTACGCTGATGATGTCCAGTTGTATTTACCGATCTGTTCCCAAACAAAAGTGGTGCTCTTCAATCCCTCACAAACTGCATCAATGAAATCAAGTCATGGCTGGGGAAAAATTTCCTCCATCTAAACAAGGACAAGACTGAGTTCATTTTATTTGGTGACAATGTTCTTGCGGCTTGGGACTCTGTGTTCTCAAAGCTACAACTGTCTGTAAAGAACCTTGGGGTTATTTTTGACAGCAGTTTCACATTTGTCAAACAGATCGACAATGTGGTCAGAGCAAGTTTTTATCAATTACGTCTTTTATCTAAAGTAAAGCCTTTTTTAAATCGCACCGACCTTGAAAGGACTATTCATGCTTTTTATCAGCTCACGAATAGACTACTGCAACGGTCTTTATGTTGGTGTTTCCCAGTCAGCCCCGAGCTGCCTCCAGTTGGTGCAAAATGCGGCAGCCCGTTTCCTGACGAACACTTCAAGGCGTCCTCTTTTCCCTCCACTGGCTTCCAGTTTCTTTTAGGATAGATTTTAAAATTTTGCTTTTCGTTTTTAAAGCCCTCAACGGCCTCGCGCCTATTTATTTAACGGGACTTCTTTCTGTCCGAAACCCTAACAGGGCGTTAAGGTCCTCTAAACAGCTGTTTCTGGAAGTCCCTAGGGTCAGGTACAAACACTGGGGTGATGGAGCCTTTTCAGTCGCTGGTCCCAGACTTTGGAACAAACTGCCCCCTGACATGCGCACCATCACTGACTTTGACCTTCTCAAAGCCCAGCTCAAAACATATCTGTTCAGACTGGCTTTTAATACTCAGTAATGCGGGGACATTTTATTTTATTTTATCTTCGCCTCGTGAGGACGTCTCTGGCCTTCTACTACGTTCCAGGCGAACGGAGACTCCGACAAAAGCGCAGGGCTACAAAACGTAGGAAACGCTAACTTCTCTCTGTTCCTGACTTGTGTTGATGTCATTAATAACGATGATTGATGATTTAAATTTAGTCCCTCCTCAGCGTATCGATCGTAACCCAAATTACCGATTTACTGTGTTAGATCATCCGCTAACTATGCTCTTTCACCATAACCTTCTTCCTTGAATCTGATTCCCCACACTCAACACACACACACACACACACACACACACACACACACACACACACACACAGTTATGATCCTGCTCCAGCCTCTGCCCTTCTTTCTTCTTTTCTCTCTTTTTCCTTCTTTCTCCCATTGTTCCTCATCTGTTTGATTTGACCTGTCTCTCTCTCTCTGGCTCCCTCTGTCTGTCTCTCTCCCTCCTGTCTCTCTCTCTGATTCCCTCTGTCTGTCATCTCTCCCTCCTGTCTCTCTCTCTGATTCCCTCTGTCTGTCATCTCTCCCTCCTGTCTCTCTCTCTGATTCCCTCTGTCTGTCATCTCTCCCTCCTGTCTCTCTCTCCCTCCTGTCTCTCTCTCCCTGCTTCAACTGCCTGCACTCTGTTTGCTGATTACTGCATTGAGTGTCACCTGCAGTAATTAGTTTACTCCATTCACCTGTTCTCTATTCACCTCCAGTATTTAAGCTCTGTGCTTCCATTCACTCCCTGCTGGATCATAGATTCACATCCTTTCTTAGATTCTGTTTCTCCCCACCAAGCCTGCCACCTCCAGACTGCTTTAGCCCCTTGGACTCTGCTGCTCTCCCCCCTCCTGGATTTCCCCTTCTTGGACTCCATTTGCTCCAACCAGTTTATGGATTTTCCCCAGCCTGTTTTCCCCATCGGTTCTGAGTTTCCCCATGCCGTGAGGACCCCTACCCAGCTTAGTTTTATAATTCAGTTCAGTTTTGTAACTTCCGTTTTTTGTATTCATAGAGTTAGAGTTTTAGAAGTTGGTTTTGTTCTGTTCCCCCAGTTCAGTTCCCCATTAATGTACTGGTTCAGTTGTTTAAATAAATCTCTTTCTGTTATTCTCCTGTCAGCCAGTTCTGTGTGTCCTGCTTCCCCCGTCGTAACACACACACATCATATTTCTCACTGTATATAGCTCACCTGTATTGTCTTAGTAGAATAATTGATAAATGTTTTCCATTTAGACCAATTCACAGTCTTGTGCATTTCTTTGTGTGAGAAATGAAGTCAATTTAATCAGAATTCTAGACTTTCAGATATCAGACTGATCAACTTTATTTTAATCAGAGTCTACTTGAGATTTAGCTTAAATGAATAATTTCCTCAGACAAACTGAGGATGGTGCCCCTTTATTAACGAGTTCAAACATAACTACAATGGTAACGCTACAATCCATTAATAGTCACATTTCATTGTGAACTGGGTGATTTCATAAAACAGAAGAAAATCTTGTGATGTGACTGAAAGCATAAATATAATTCTGTCTTGTCTTCTCTTCTCTCTTGTCTTTACATGTCTTATCAGTTAGTGGATGGATAGTGTGAAGACATTTGTTTGATGTGTACAAAGTGAAGAAATGAGCTCTTAGTCTGAGTGCATTTGATTTTCAAGAAGGACATCAGAGTTGTTCATTCAGCAGTTTTAAGTAGGTAGATAGAGTTTTTCACGTATCCTCTTGTATCTACTGCTGTGTAAAGATTCCTATTCATTTTAAACTGTCTTTATGGAACGCAATTCTAAATGCTGAAGAGAATTTTTTTGAGGTTTTAGGGATGGATAGATTTTATATGTGCTGATGGTGGAGATTTCTTTTGCTGATCTGTGATTTTCATGTTTTCTTCACAAAGAATAGAGATGAAATAACTGTAATCCAGAGTGAAGCTGAGGTCAAAGGTCATTAAAGAAACTTTTCTTATTATGTGACCCAAGTCAGATCCTCTGATTATTTGTGAAGTAAATAAATAAGCAGAGTTCATTTCAGATAATGACATGGAACTACAATGTTACATGAAGAGATGGTGAGAAGCTGTGATGGAGAAAGTTATGTGACTTACATGAAGGCAGAGATATTATTGTCAGCAGCTCGTCTTGATCCATGTGTGTGTGTGTGTGTGTGTGTGTGTGTGTGTGTGTGTGTGTGTGTGTGTGTGTGTGTGTGTTCAGTGAACTGTATCAGTCTGTTCACTTTCTGTTCAGTCTGACTGAGGGAGGTTTTTGTACGATGCTTTTTCACTGTGTGAACGAATGCTGACTGTTGATGTAGAATTGACCCATACAGTAATAAACTGCAGCATCTTCAGTCTGGACTCCACTGATGGTCAGACTGAAGTCAGAGTTTGATCCTCTGCCTGTAAAACGATCTGGAATCCCTGATGCTCGAGTGCTGGTGATGTAAATGAGTAGTTTAGGAACTCCTCCATCCTTCTGTTGGTACCAGGACAATTCGTTACTATAAATGTTCCGACTGGTCTTACAGCTGATGGTGATAGAACCTCCCAGAGCAGAGCTCACTGCTCCAGACTGAGTCACTGTGGTCTGTCCTCTGGACTCTGAGGATTCAGAGACACAAACAGAAAGCAGCATCATGGTTCTGTGGGCTTCATTTCAGAGGGATGGATGTTGATAGAGGAGAGGAGTCTGATTCTCTGGACTTTACCTGTGAAGCAGCAGCAGAGGAGAGTCCAGATGAGGACGCAGATCAGAGTCATGTTTTTGATGAGGAGGATTTCTGTGTCTTCTGTTGTCATGGAGGACAGCTGTCAGTCCTCCAGAGTTCAAGTGTCAGGACTATAAAGTCTCCCAGAGCAGTGGAGCATGGAGCTGCTGATGCAAAGTGGTTCTCTATGGAAATGTCTGACTGACTCCAGTAGAGACTTGGATCACTGTGAAGATGCTGATTATCAATGGATCAATCACTGGATCAGAGAACTAAATGTGTCAGTATTGTTTTATATGAGGTTTTGATTGGGTTTGAAGGACAGATCTTCTTCCAGATTATTTCATTATCCAGGAACCAGGAAGTGTTTAATACCATGAGCCTGATTAAATTGTATGACTTTAAAGTAAAATGGTCAAAAAAAGTGCAAACTGTAACTTCTTATCTTTCACACTGAAACCTGTCTGTTGCCATGGTTCACCAGTGATGCCTGTCTGAGAGGGAAGTGAAACATTTAAGACGGGTTTCATCCACTCTGAGGACCATCAGCAGAAGTTCAGTCCTCTTCTGCAGCAGTTGTTAATTTTAGTTCTAAGAGACTCCAATGATCTTGTTCTCTGCAGTGGGTGGAGTTCTTTCCAATCCATGACGGTGCTGCCCCCCTCCAGTGAGGAGCTGCAGCAGGGGAAGGCCACGCTCATGTGTCTGGCCAACAAGGGCTTCCCCTCAGACTGGAGTCTGTCCTGGAAGGTGGACGGCAGCAGCAGCAGCAGCAGCAGCTGGGAGGAGAGCAGGAGCCCCGGGGTGCTGGAGAAGGATGGCCACTACAGCTGGAGCAGCACCCTGAGGCTCCCTGCAGACCAGTGGAGGAAGGTGGTCTCTGTGAGCTGTGAGGCCACCCAGGGCTCCCAGACTCCACTCTCAGAGACACTGAGGAGAGACCAGTGTTCCCAGTCCTGACTCACTCACTGGGACTCTCATTCTAGTTTGACTCTGTTCCTAGTTTTTACCATCTTTAACAAACTTTCTTTCTAATTTCGTCTTTATTGTGTTCTCTGCTTGATGTCACCCTCATGATTTCAAAAGTTTACCATAAAATTGAATGTTTAGTTTTAGTGTTTGACATCTTTCTTCCTCTTTTGACTTCTCTTGTTTGGTATGTCCACTGCAAAATAAGAACATTGGGGCACTTAGTGAACACAAATTGAAAGGAAAATGTCAAATTATTACTCTTAGAATTATTCAGGACAGTCAAAGATGCACTAGATTAGATTAGATTAGATTCAGCTTTATTGTAAATGCACAGAGTACAAATACTAAGAAAACGAAATGCAGTTTAGCATCGAAACAGAAGTGCACAAGTAGATGTAAAATGTATTATTTACAGTATGGTATATACAGTATGCTGCAGTATAAACTGAATAAACTATGGACATTCCACCAGGAACACACTACTGTATGAATATATGTGAATATATAGATGTGGATACAATATTGAAAAGATAAACTGGTTCACCCAAAACACTGACAAGTAAGCAGAGCAACACTGTATTTGCAATCCAGTGCAGAGAAGAGTGCACAGACATGTACATGGGAGAGACTAAACAGCAGCTTCACAAGTGTATGACTCAACACAAGAGAGCAACTCCTCAGGAAAAGACTCAGCTCTTCACCTGCATCTGAAGGATAAAGGATGTTCCTTTGAAGACATCAGTGTACACATTTTGGACAGAGAGGACAGATGGTTTGAGAGAGGAGCAAAGGAAACCATCTAAGTCAAACTGGGACGGCCATCACTAAACAGAATAGGGGGTCTGTGACACCACTTATTAAGCACCTATAATGCAGTGATAAGGTCTCTCCCCAGAAAGTTTCACCATCATGAATATTTTGAGTCACTCCTGACTCGGCAGATTCACATCCTTTGTTGACAGTTCCTCCACCATGATTGCTGTCTTTGTTGTTGGACCAACTGGTATAACAACATTCACATCTAGTGCAATGGGAGTTTTGGGTCATTAATGGGCTGTTAGCCATGTGAGCTGGAGTGACTATGAAAGTCTGAAACTCTCCATCAGTCCGTTAGAACTGAAGAAGACTCTTGGGTGAGAGCTGAAATGTCTTCAAGAACCTAAAAGAGAAGTACAGTTCCTTTCTACTGAAGCTTCAAGGATGCGCTGCCTTGTTCCCGTTGATATGGATGGGGTTGTCTAAGCAGCCTTTCATTTTCCTTGAGTCCAGAAAGAACCAACCACAGATGCATCGTCTGCAAACATGATAATTGTTGTGGAACCATGTACAGGTGTGCAGTTGCAGGTGAACAGAGGAGAGGACCCCGCATACAGCCTTGTGGGATGCCAGTGTTCACAGTCAGTGATGAGGATGTGTGATTGTCTAACCTGACAAACTGGGGTCTGTTGGTTAGGAAGTCCAATATCCAGTGGCAGTGCAAGGTGTTAATGCCAAACTCAGTGAGTTACCAGTTTGGAAAGGATGATGGTGATGAATGCTGAGCTGAAGTCAAAGAAATGCATTCAGAAGTAGTTGTTGTTGTTGTCCAGGTGGAAGAGGGCAAGGTTGTTCTGAGGCAAGGCAGGACCAGCCTCTTGCAGCACTTCATTATGATATGGGGGACATTAACTGGGCGGTAATCAATCAGGTTTGTTGCTGAGGAATGTTGTGGCCCTGGCTCGATGGAGGTTGTTTTCCAGCATGTGGGGACAGCTGCTTGTGACAGTAAATGGTTGAATACGTCAGTGAGGACCTCAGTCAGCTGCCCAACGCAAACTCTTACTACAAGTCAAATATACTCTAGTTAGTGTGTTGAAACCAGAGTTGTAGTGCAGAATCAGCTTCCTCTGTCGTCATCTTAATTCTTCTTACTGCTGGTTTCACACTTTAGTTAAGTGGTGAGTACTTGGGGAGTAGGTACACTAATATCTGCTTCAGTTAACATCACTATTTAGATCCATTTTAAGTCCATTTCAGTGGTCAATCATGCAGCTTTCTGCTCTTACAGGCAATGAAATGTGAAGTATATCTCATGAAATTTCTTTTATAGTTGATTCCTAGCTAGAAATTGTTTTGACCATGTGAATTTGTAAATCTAAAACAGAACAATATTGATTATCATATTTAGAAATGAAAAGCAGGTTATCATCTGCTTCAAGTGAACATGAATTTGATCTTGTATTTGAAACTATATGACATAATATCACATCAACTTTCCAATGAAGAAAAGAAACATCTATAAACAGTGACATTTCATTGTGAACTGGGTGATTTCATCAAACTGAAGAAGTTCTTTTGATTTGACTGAAAGCATAAATATAATTCTGTCTGGTCTTGTCTTTATAAATCTTATCAGTTAGTGGATAAACATTGTGAAGACATTTGTTTAATGTAGTAAAAAATGAGCTTGTGTTCTGAGTGCATCTGATTTTCGAGAAGGACATCAGAGTTGGTTTATAGAGTTTTGCATGTATCCACTTGTGTCTATTGCTGTTTAAAGATTCCTATTCATTTTGAACTCTCTTTATGGGATGCAACTCCACACGTTTAAGATAATTTGTTATGAGGTTTTAGGGATGGATAGATTTTATTGTGCTGATGGTGGAGATTTCTTTTGTTGATCTGTGATTTTCATGTTTTCTTTAAAAAGAATAGAGATGAATCCAGAGTGAAGCTGAGGTCAAAGGTCATTAAAGAAACTTTTCTTATTCTGTGACATAAGTCAGATGATCTGATTATTTGAAAAGTAAATAAATAAGCAAAATCCATATGAGACAATGACATGGAACTACAATGTTACATGAAGAGATGGTGAGAAGCTGTGATGGAGAAAATTATGTGACTTACATGAAGGCAGAGATATTATTGTCAGTAGCTCGTCTTGATCCGTGTGTGTGTGTGTGTGTGTGTGTGTGTGTGTGTGTGTGTGTGTGTGTGTGTGTGTGTGTGTGTGTGTGTGTGTGTGTGTGTGTGTGTGTGTGTGTGTGTGTGTGTGTGTGTGTGTGTGTGTGTGTGTGTTCAGTGAACTGTATCAGTCTGTTCACTTTCTGTTCAGTCTGACTGAGGGAGGTTTTTGTACGATGCTTTTTCACTGTGTGAACGAATACTGACTGTTGATGTAGAATTGACCCATACAGTAATAAACTGCAGCATCTTCAGTCTGGATTCCACTGATGGTCAGACTGAAGTCAGAGTTTGATCCTCTGCCTGTAAAACGATCTGGAATCCCTGATGCTCGAGTGCTGGCGAAGTAAATGAGTAGTTTAGGAACTCCTCCATCCTTCTGTTGGTACCATGAGAGGTGGGTACTATAAATGTTCTGACTGGTCTTACAGCTGATGGTGACAGAACCTCCCAGAGCAGAGCTCACTGCTCCAGACTGAGTCACTGTGGTCTGTCCTCTGGACTCTGAGGATTCAGAGACACAAACAGAAAGCAGCATCATGGTTCTGTGGGCTTCATTTCAGAGGGATGGATGTTGATAGAGGAGAGGAGTCTGATTCTCTGGACTTTACCTGTGAAGCAGCAGCAGAGGAGAGTCCAGATGAGGACGCAGATCAGAGTCATGTTTTTGATGAGGAGGATTTCTGTGTCTTCTGTTGTCATGGAGGACAGCTGTCAGTCCTCCAGAGTTCAAGTGTCAGGACTATAAAGTCTCCCAGAGCAGTGGAGCATGGAGCTGCTGATGCAAAGTGGTTCTCTATGGAAATGTCTGACTGACTCCAGCAGAGACTTGGATCACTGTGAAGATGCTGATTATCAATGGATCAATCACTGGATCAGAGAACTGATGGGAAAGTTTTAGATAAATATTTTCAGAAATATTAGATATTGAATTCAACTGGACTGTTATGATTTCTTCTATGTATTTTTTATGATTCATGTTTTATAAAACATTTTAATACAGTTCTATCATAACAACTACAAAAAACCTGCATAATTTAGCAATAATTTACTTTAAATGTATATATTTGAAATAAAAATGTAATCCTAGTCACTTGTATTCTCTGTGTTATTTCCAGTTTTGATACCAGATGACAAAATGATACAAAGAGCAAATCCTGTAGTTGAGTTTGTTTGTTTCAGAGTCAGAGAGCCGTGTCTCTCTACAGTCAAAGGTTTTTGTACGACGCCTCAATCAGGTTGTATCACTGTGGTGGACTTTTGGTGGAGGAACCAGACTGGAATTTGGAAGTAAGTCAAATTCAAGTTCTTTTAATTTAGGTGATTTTCTTATTTTCTTGTCTATACTCTTTTATTCATTGTGGCAGGAAAAATAAACTTCATGTTAATGTTAAATTTGCTAACAATTAGCTTTGCAACAGGAGACAAAATTAGTTTTTAAGATGTAAATTTGATAAAATTATTACAATGAATCTAAAACATCAGCCTGGTCCAGGGACAAATCACGTTTTGTATTTCAGTGATTGAATGTTGAGGGTTTGTAGGTTTAGTTCAGTCTGACAGTCAGAGAGCCGTGTTTCTCTACAGTCAGAGGTTTTTGTACGACGCCTCAATCAGGTTGTATCACTGTGGTGGACTTTTGGTGGAGGAACCAGACTGGAATTTGGAAGTAAGTTTATACTGTATTTAATACGAAATATGTTATTGTAAAAAACTTGTTGAGAAACCATTTTTGATGGTTTGAAGCAGATAAAAATGGATTTTTTATAACGAAATTAATTTTTAGTATTAATGTTTTTGTTTGTCCTCATGGAGTTTAACTCAGATCAGCTTTTCTAAACTTCATGTCCACATTTCATTTCATATTGAACATTAATGGTGTACAATCTAGAATACCCAAAATTTTATCCCTGCTATGACTAGGATGATAAACAATTCACTTTTATTAAGTAAAACTGTACAGTTTACAATTTAGTTTGAAACAATGTTAAAAGACGAAAATGCAGAACATTTTACATTTGTTAGTGTTTTTCTTTACTTTTTCTACTAAATATTTGAAATTACTGTTTAGTTAAGGCGTTTGGTGACTGTAATTGAAGCTATTCTTGTAAAAGTTTCCACATCTGCTAGTTTTATTTCCAGAGCAGTTTAACATATTTCAGATCCAACTGTGAGCTGATTCTCTCTGAGCTGATTTCCATGAGATCTTTCTGAAAGGGAACTGAAACAATGTGTGAGTGAGTGACTGCTGGAGCAGAAAAAGCATCTGACAGAAACTCCTTCAAGGACTAAACCAACCGTCTCACAGTGAAGATGTCCACGTGTGTGATGTTTGATTGACAGCTGTGTGCTCCCTGTCCTCTAAGCTGATTGGTGTCTCCTAGGTGATGTCCGTCCCACCCTGACGGTGCTGCCCCCCTCCAGTGAGGAGCTGCAGCAGGGGAAGGCCACGCTCATGTGTCTGGCCAACAAGGGCTTCCCCTCAGACTGGAGTCTGTCCTGGAAGGTGGACGGCAGCAGCAGCAGCAGCAGCAGCAGCTGGGAGGAGAGCAGGAGCCCCGGGGTGCTGGAGAAGGACGGCCACTACAGCTGGAGCAGCACCCTGAGGCTCCCTGCAGACCAGTGGAGGAAGGTGGTCTCTGTGAGCTGTGAGGCCACCCAGGGCTCCCAGACTCCACTCTCAGAGACACTGAGGAGAGACCAGTGTTCCCAGTCCTGACTCACTCACTGGGACTCTCATACTGGTCTGACTCTGTTACTGCTCTCTGTTTGCTCTCTGTAATTCTCTCTTTTATATCTTTTTGTCTTAATTATTTTTTTCAGACTAAACAAAGATTATAACAGCCATTTCTTCCTCTTCATAATGAAACAGTTCATGTTTTCATGCAATAAAGGCTTTTGTCTTCAAATCAAGTGTTTCAGTCTTTGTATTGAATCAAACATCTTAATGTTTCATAATCTGCATCAATTTAAGTAATGATTAAATATCATGAAATACACCATATTATATAAAATTATCTTTTTATTTTCAGAGGCATATTAAAACTGTTAGTAATAAAGTGGGCAATAAACCCATGGAATTTATATAGATACAATCCCCTTCAAAAGTATTGGAACAATGAGGTCACTCTTATTATTTTTGCTGTAGACTGAAAACATTTGAGTTTGACATCAAACGATGAATTTGAGACAAGAGCTCAACATTTCAGCTTTTATTTCCAGGTATTTACATCTGGGTCTGAAATACAACTTAGAAGATAGCATCTTTTCTTTGAACCCACCTTGCTCACATGAAATTTATGTATCAATTTCATAGGAGCAAAAGTATTGGAATAAGTGACTGGCAGCTGTGTTTAGTTGCCCTGGTGTGTCCTGTTACATTGATTATTCAAACAATAAATAATGCTCCATGTCTACGTTCAGTTTCAGATTTGGGTTTTTCCTGTTCAGACTGCATCTATAGTTAGAGGTGTAACCAACATGAAAACCAGAGAGCTGTCTATGGGTGAAAAACAAGCAACTGTGAAGCTGAGAGAAGATGGAAAATCAATCACAGCCATTGAACAAACATTGACCATAGTCAGTACAACCATTTGGAATTTCATGAAGAAGAGAGGAACTGCTGTTGTAACAGATGTCAGACGGGTAGACTCATGAAAACAGCAGCAGTTGACAACAGAAACATTGTGAGAACTGTAAAGAAAGACTTGAAAACAACTGTTGGTGACATCAGCAACAACCTCCAGAGGGCAGGAATGAAGGTATCACAATCTACTGTTTGCAGAAGACTTCATGAACAGAAGTACAGAGGCTGCTGTTACACGTGTACAATGATGACAACTGTCCATCCAGGTGCCAGTGACTTTTATTGCACATAAACATTCTGCAAATACAGAAGAAATGCAGTTTCTGATGAGTATTGGCTCTCGTTGCTGCTATCTTGACTCCTCTCACGTTTACTTCCTTGTACGCCAGAATAACAGCCAAATTTAATATTGTAACATCATGTAAGTACAGTCCTGAATCAAAATAAACACACAATAACAAGACATGACACATGCAGCCTGAACACTAACTCCATATTTCAGCTGCTTGTATCAGCAGGTCACTCTTATATCTGCTGCTGGACACAATATTTATCTGTATCACATCTAAAATTAATTACTTATATTGACGCATATTAACAGTTTTTAATCTCACAATGGCCACCAAACACAATGTATATATATATACCAAATGAACTGTCAATTATAACTGCTTAATATTTGACCAGTTACTGAACACAACATATGCAAAACAACTGCTACCCTAGCGGTGGGTTACATGATATACTCTTACAAACTACTAAACTGAATCTTGATGCACATGAAAACAATGAAAGTGTTTGTTATGATCACCTGCTTTACTGTGCATTGCCACTATGCATTGTTTATTGTCACGAGGCTACAGCTACAGCGTGCTGACGGGCCTGTATTGGCAGCCCATGCTAGCGATAGTTAGCTTTCTAGTTTTCTGACATTTATCACATAGTAAACATAAAAGGCGGTGCCACAAATTTAAGATAAATGTAACATAAATATATATATGACACTTGTGCACTTTCCTCACCTGCAAATGCAGAAGAAATACAGTTTCTGATGAGTATTGGCTCTCTTTGCTGCTATCTTGACTCCTCTCATGTTTACTGTTTACTTCCTTGTACGCCAGGAAAACAGCACCGATCTCTCACATTACAGAGCCAATACTGACTACTACTGATGAAAATGAGTGTCGCCCTACAATTACTTAGGATTTTTTTTTAGGTGTGACACAAGGCCTTTCAATTTCTATTAATGCAAAAAATCATAGTGGTGGGACCAAACTAATTAGAAGAACTACTAATTCTGGACATCATATGAACTATTAAGATGTCCAGGGTTCCACACCACACCAAAAGATGCAAACCACTCATGAGCACGAAGAATAGGAAGGCCAGGCTGGAATTTGCCAAAAAGTACAGAGATGAGCCTCAAAAAATCAGGGACAAAGTTTTATGGACTGATGAGAAAAAGATGAACCTTTACCAAGGTGATGGAAAGGCTGAAGTTTGGAGAAAGAAAGAATCTGCTCATGATCCCAAACATACAAGTTCATCTATGAAACACAATGGAGGTGATGTCATGGCTTAGGCTCACATGGCTTATTCTGGGATGAACTCATTAATCTTCATTGATGATGTAACACATGATGGCAGCAGCAAAATGAACCCAGAAGTCTACAGAAACATTTTGTCTGCCAATTTAAAGGAAGATGCAACCACACTGATTGGTAAATGCTTCATCGTGCAGCAAGATAATGACCCAAAACACACTGTAACAGAAGAGTTGATCAGAGGCAAGAAGTGGAAGGGTTTAGACTGGCCAAGTCAATCTCTAGACTTAAACCCAATAATGCTGCATTTACCTGCTAAAGAGGAGACTGAAGGGAGTAACCCCCAAAACAAAAAACAACTGAAAGAGGCTGTTGTGAAAATCTGGAAAAGCATCACAAAAGAAGAATGCATCAGTTTGGTGATGTCAGTGGGTCACAGGCTTGATTCAGTTATTGCAAGCAAAGGATTTGAAACTAAATATTAAGTCTTATTGACTTTAATCTGTTTTAAGTGAATCTGTTCCAATATTGTTGCTCACCTAAAAATGTGGTGTTCCGTTCCAAATAATGCTATCTTCTAAGTTATCTCTCAGATCCAGATGTAAATACCTGGAAATAAAAGCTGAAATGTTGATCTCTTGTCTCATATTCATCATTTGATGTCAAACCCAAATGTTTTCAGTCTCCAGCAAATATAAAGGAATGGGCCTCACTGTTCCAATGCCTTTGGAAGGGATTGCACATACAGGATTCATATGATGACCACTATAAACAGTATGAACAATGTGTAGGACATGAGATGGAGATACATGCAGTTTATACACAGTATAAAGTCTGTGGTGAACATGGAAGGAGGTTTGTAGGGGTGTTGGGGGAAGTGCTGGTGGTCCATGGAAAATGGAGGAGGGGATGTGGAGGGGGTGGGGAGTGTTTGGGGTGTCACCATGATGCAGAGGTCAGTAAAGTGAGAGCTGAGGGGAGGAAGCTGTTCCTGAGTCTGCTGGTCCTGGAGCACAGATTTCTGTAGCACCTCCAAGATGGGAGGAGGACCAGCAGACTGTTTCCAGGATGGGAGGTGTCCCTGATGGTGCTGCTCCACAGGCACCAATGGTGATGCACAGTCTTGATGGGGGAGTGGAGTACTGATGACACATTGGACACTTTTCACCTTCCTCTGTAGAGCTCTCCAGTCTGAAACAGAGCAGTTACAGTACCAGACTGTAATGCAGCTGGTCAGGATGCTCTGGATGGTGCATCGGTAGAAGTTCACCAGGATCATTGCAGACAAATTGATTTTTCTCAGTCTCCTTGGAAAAAAGAGCTTGATCTACAGTGGCAAATATACTCCAGTTAATGTATTAAAACCAGAGTTGTAGTGCAGAATCAGCTTCTTCTGTCGTCATCTTAACTCTTCTTACTGCTGCTTTAGTTAAGTGGTGAGTACTTGGGGAGTAGGTACACTAATATCTGTTTTAATTAACATGAGTATTTAGATCCATTTTAAGTCCATTTAAGTGGTAAATTGTGCAGCTTTCTGCTCTTACAAGCAATGAAATGTGAAACAGATCTCCCGCGAAATTGCTTTTGTCATTGATTCCTAGCTAGAAATTGTTTTGACCATGTCAATTTGTAAATCTAAAATGGAACAATGTAGATTATCAGATTTAGAAATGAAAAGCAGATCATCATCTGCTTGAAGTGAACATGAATTTGATCTTGTATTTTAAACTATAAAATCACATCAGTGATAAAATGTGAAGTTGGCATCATTCATAACCGTACACATGAAACGTAACACATATCCTCACAATGACATATTTTTAATATCTAAAGCACACTTGATATATAGTTTGAATGTATAAGGTAACGCACGTAGATGTTAAAATGTATAATCTCAATTTTTGCTTTTGTTCTATTGATGGATCATGGTGAGCAACGGACAGATCGTGTTTGCGTGTTTAATATCACATATTTCGATTCGATTTAACAAATGCCGTTTTCCCTCCGTCTAGACCAAAGAGAGAGTAATCAGATTACCAAAAGTCGCGGGAAAGTTTCTTTCCACGCCCAGAGCTATCTTCTACCACAAAAAGCCAGCAAGGCCTTTGTCACCTTCTTCTTATGCTCTTACACTCTTCTCTTCCTCCTGTCCTGAACGTGCATCCTTACGCCACAGCTCTCTGTTCTTTTCTAGACACGTGTCATTCTTTTTAACTTTTACTCTGAAATTTTACTTTGTCTCGGCATTCTTTTCTTTAGCTCATTTTTGTCGCCTTTTCTTTTTGCGACATATTTTAGACACTGCTCGCCTTCATTGCAAGCCTGAGCTTACATGTTTTAATCTGTTTTTCAAGAAGAAATAATTGAAATTTTTTCTTTTTCTAAATTTCATCGCGTCTCAGCTCTCAAGTTCCACCATCTTTTTTATGACTTGGCTAAGGCCGACTGAAAACAGAATGAGAGCCACTGTTAAACAAGTTATTTTGGATGATTTCTCAACTAAATTGCTTAAAGAGGTGTTTTCTACTGTTGGGCCTGTCCTCTTGGTTTTAATGAACACTTGTCTTAGCTCAGGATGTGTTCCGGCTTCATTTAAACATGCTGTTGTGAGACCACTTCTTAAAAAAACACATCTCGATGCTAACGTTTTATCTAATTTTATGTAGCCAAGTGGAATACTGGCAACTCGCAATTTTGGCCACGAGGAGGCGCTGTGCCCTGTGCGGGTTGTAGAATCAACTACGGGACGCAGGACATAAAGCGATACAGAGAAAGCAGGAAGAAAAAGAGACCGACGCATGGTGGACTTTTCCCGGAGTACCAATGTGGTGATGCTTGACTGACAAAGACTGAGGGAAATGGTGTTTTATGTCCTGCCGCAATGTGTGTATGTGAACTAGCTCAGCTAGCTTAAAGATTTCTGTGAGTATATGCAAACTGTATACTAACTCATTTTATTACCTGTTTCTGTCAATGATAACCATCCATCCATCTTCTACCGCTGGTCCGGATCGGGTCGCGGGGGCAGCAGCTTTAGGAGGGAAGCCCAGACCTCCCTCTCCCTGGCAACATCATCTAGCTCGTCCCCGGGGACCCCAAGGCGTTCCCTGGCCAGCTGAGAGACATAGTCTCTCCAGCATGTCCTGGGTCTTCCCAGGGTCTCCTTCCGGTGGGACATGCCCTAAACACCTCACCGGGGAGGCGTCCGGGGGGCATCCTAATTAGATGCCCGAGCCACCTCATCTGGCTCCTCTCTACGCGGAGGAGCAGCGGCTCTACTCTGAGATCCTGGATGGCCGAGCTTCTCACCCTATCTCTAAGGGAGAGCCCAGCCACCCTGCGGAGGAAACTCATTTCAGCTGCTTGTACCCGCGATCTTGTTCTTTCGGTCACTACCCAAAGCTCGTGACCATAGGTGAGGGTAGGAACGTAGATCGACCGGTAAATTGAGAGCTTCGCCTTTCGGCTCAGCTCCCTCTTTACCACGACGGACCTGTACAGCGCCCGCATTACTGCGGACGCCGCAGCAATCCGCAGGTCGATCTCTCGCTCCACCCTTCCCTCACTCATGAACAAGACCCCGAGGTACTTAAACTCCTCCACTTGGGGCAGGACCTCACCCGGAGAATGCACTCCACCCTTTTCCAGCTGAGGACCATGGACTCGGATTTGGAGGTGCTGAGCCTCATCCCAACTGCTTCACACTCGGCTGCGAACCGATCCAGTGAGAGTTGGAGGTCCTGGCACGATTTAGCCAACAGGACCACATCATCCGCGAAAAGCAGTGACGGAATCCTGAGGTCACCAAACCGGACTCCCTCAACACCCTGGCTGCACCTAGGTATTCTGTCCATAAAAATTATGAACAGAATCGGTGACAAAGGGCAGCCCTGACGGAGTCCAACTCTCACTTGAAACGAGTTCGACTTATTGCCGGAGATGCGGACCAAGCTCTGGCACCGGTCATACAGGGAACGGACAGCCTGTATTAGGTGGTCCGTTACCCCGTACTCCCGGAGCACTCCCCAGAGGATTCCCCGAGGGACACGGTCGAAAGCCTTCTCCAGATCCACAAAACACATGTGGACTGGTTGGGCAAACTCCCATGCACCCTCAAAGGCCCTGCTTAGGGTGTAGCGCTGGTCCACAGTTCCACGGCTGGGATGAAAACCACATTGCTCCTCCTGAATCCGAGGTTCGACTATCCGGCGGACCCTCCTCTCCAGTACCCCTGAATAGACCTTCCCGGGGAGGCTGAGGAGTGTGATCCCCCTATAGTTGGAACACACCCTCCGGTCCCCCTTTTTGAAAAGAGGGACCACCACCCCGGTCTGCCAATCCAGAGGCACTGCCCCCGAGAGACATGTCAACCAGGACAGCCCCACAACATCCAGGGCCTTGAGGAACTCCAGGCGGATCTCATCCACCCCCGGGGCCCTGCCACCGAGGAGCTTTTTAACTACCTCGGCGACTTCGACCCCAGAGATGGGAGAATCTACGCCCGAGACCCCAGGCCCCTCTTCTGAATCAGAAAACGTGTCGGTGGGATTGAGGAGGTCTTCGAAGTATTCCTTCCACCGGTTCACAACGTCCCGAGTTGAGGTCAGCAATGCACCATCCCCACTATACACAGTGTTGACAGTGCACCGCTTTCCCCCCCTGAGACGCTGGATGGTGGACCAGAATCTCTTCGAAGCCGTCTGGAAGTCGTTTTCCATGGCCTCGCCAAACTCCTCCCATACCCGAGTTTTTGCCTTGGCGACAGCCGCAGCCCGCTTGGCCAGCCAATACCTGTCAGCTGCGTCCGGAGTCCCACCGGCCAAAAAGGCCCGATAGGACTCCTTCTTCAGCTTGACGGCATCCCTTACCGCCGGTGTCCACCAACGGGTTCAGGGATTGCCGCCGCGACAGGCACCGTCCACCTTACGGCCACAGCAACGATCGGCCGCCTCAGCGGTTGAAACTCCTTCTGACAGGGGACTCCGCCAGATGTTCCCAGCACACCCTCACGATCCGTTTGGGTCTGCCAGGTCTGACTGGCATCCTCTCCTACCATCGGAGACAACTCACCACCAGGTGGTGATCGGTTGACAGCTCCGCCCCTCTCTTCACCCGAGTGTCCAGGACATGTGGCCGCAAGTCCGACGATACGACAACAAAGTCGATCATCGAACTGCAGCCTAGGGTGTCCTGGTGCCAAGTGCACATATGGACACCCTTATGCCTGAACATGGTGTTCGTTATGGACAATCTGTGACGAGCACAGAAGTCCAATAACAGAACACCGCTCGGGTTCAGATCGGGGGGCCCGTTCCTCCCAATCACGCCTTGCCAGGTCTCACTGTCATTGCCAACGTGAGCGTTGAAGTCCCCCAGCAGAACTATGGAATCCCCAGTAGGGGCGCTCCCCAGCACCCCCTCCAAGGATTCCAGAAAGGGTGGATACTCCAAACTGCTGTTCGGTCCGTAGGCGCAAACAACAGTAAGGAACCATCCCCCCACCCGAAGGTGAAGGGAGGCCACCCTCTCGTCCACCAGGGTAAACTTCAACACACAGTCACCGAGCCGAGGAGCAATGAGTATTGACACCCCTGCTCGGTGCCTCTCACAATTCGCAACTCCAGAGTGAAAGAGAGTCCAACCCCTCTCGAGAGGGCTGGTTCCAGAGCCACTGCTGTGTGTCAAGGTGAGGCTGACTATATCAAGTCGGAACTTGTCAACCTCGCACACCAGCTCAGGCTCCTTCCCCACCAGAGAGGACGTTCCACGTCCCTAGAGCCAGCTTGTGTAGCCGGGGGTCGGTACGCCAGGCTCCCCACCCCTGGCCGCCGCCCAACACACATGGCACCAGACCCCTATGGCTCCTCCTGCGGGTGGTGAGCCTGCTGGAAGGGGGTCCCACGTCTCTTTTTCGGGCTGTACCCGGCCGGGCCCCGTGCGAAGAAGCCTGGCCACCAGATGCTCGCCATCGAGCCCCACCCCCGGGCCTGGCTCCAGAGGGGGGACCCAGGTGACCCGCGTCCAGGCAAGGGACTCGTGGTTCCAACGTTATTGCTCATCATTGGGGTCTTCTGGGCTGCTGTTTGTCTGGTCTCTCACCCAGGACCTGTTTGTCATGGGAGACCCTACCAGGGGCATAAAGCCCCCGACAACATAGCTCCTGGGATCATTGGGACACGCAAACCCCTCCACCAGTGGTTTGTTAACTTGTGGTTGTGTGTATTTTGTTTGTTTTATTTTATTTCATTAGGGACAACCACTGCAGTTGTTTATGCACTTAGACTGATACCTTTATGCACTGAAATGTTATGCAGTGAAAGAGTTATGCATTAGATAGTTTATGTACTAAAGGGCTACGCCCTACAAGATTTATGCATTGAGTTCTGCACTAGATGGTTTATGTACTAAAAGGTTGTGCCTTAGAGAATTTGTGCACTTAAAACTGAGAGGTTTATGCATTGAAGTGTTTATGCACTGAAGTTATCGGATAAACGAATTTCCCGCATTTATGAGAATAGACCAAAAATCACTCCAAATATATGTTAACGCTGCTCTCTTCTTCTGGAGCAGCCGAGGGTTAGGGGTTAGGACTAAAAAAACAACCCAAAATTTAGTTTGTGTCTGGTGTTATTTCCCATTTCACTAGCCCACATTTAGACCCATTTCTAACTTGCCTTTTATCTCTAAAGTCCTTGAGAAAATTGTTTTTACGCAGTTACAGGCATTTTTAGAAAACAATTTCATTCTGGAAAAATTTCAGTCTGGGTTCAGGTCACGGCATAGCACAGAGTCTCCACTGCTTAAAGTTCACAATGATATAGCTGTGTCTGTTGATGCCAAGCGTCCTGTTGTCTTTGTGCTGCTTGACTTAACGGCAGCATTTGATACAGTCGACCATTCTATGCTCTTGTCCCACCTAAATAATTATGTTGGCATCCATGGTACTGCACTCAAGTGGTTTGAGTCTTTCCTGACCAACAGGACTTTTTCTGTAATGATTGGCAACTTGTCCTCCTCTGTTGCCTCTTTGTTTTGTGGAGTTCCCCAGGGCTCCATTTTGGGCCCTTCGTTATTTTCAATGTATATGTTGCCACTGGGGTCAATTATAGCGAGGCATAATTTAGCATTTCACTGCTGCACTGATGATTTCCAGTTGTATTTACCGGTGTTCCCAATTAAAAGTGGTGCTCTTCAATCCCTCACAAACTGCATCAATGACATCAAGTCATGGCTGAGGAAAAATTTCCTCCATCTAAACAAGGACAAGACTGAGTTCATTTTATTTGGTGACAATGTTCTTGCGGCTTCGGACTCTGTTCTCAAAGCTACAACTGTCTGTAAAGAACCTTGGGGTTATTTTTGACAGCAGTTTCACATTTGTCAAACAGATCGACAACGTGGTCAGAGCAAGTTTTTATCAATTACGTCTTTTATCTAAAGTAAAGCCTTTTTTAAATCGCACCGACCTCGAAAGGACTATTCATGCTTTTATCAGCTCACGAATAGATTATTGCAGTGCTCTTTATGTTGGTGTTTCCCAGTCAGCCCTGAGCCACCTCCAGTTGGTGCAAAATGCGGCAGCCCGTTTCCTGACGAACACTTCAAGGCGTCAGCACATCACCCCGGTCCTCTTTTCCCTCCATTGGCTTCCAGCCTCTTTTAGGATAGATTTTAAAATTTTGCTTTTCATTTTTAAAGCCCTCAACGGCCTCGCGCCTATTTATTTAACGGGACTTCTTTCTGTCCGAAACCCTAACAGGAAATGAAGGTCCTCTAAACAGCTGTTTCTGGAAGTGCCTCGGGCCAGGTACAAACACTGGGGTGATGGAGCCTTTTCAGTCGCTGGACCCAGACTTTGGAACAAACTGCCCCCTGACATGCGCACCATCACTGACTTTGACCTTCTCAAAGCCCAGCTCAAAACATATCTGTTCAGACTGGCTTTTAATACTCAGTAATGCGGTGACATTTTATTTTATTTTATTTGTTGACGTGTTCTATTGTTCCTTTCTTTTAATTTGCTTTTATTCTAATTTGTTCTAATTGTTTGATTTTAACTGGAAAGCACTTTGGTCGCCTTTGAGTGTTGTAAAGTGCTCTATAAATAAATCTTGATTGATTGATTGATTGACTGATTTTTCATCAACCCTGGAAGACGCGCAGACAGAGCGCTGAACACCGGCTTGACTCATCACCTACGTACCTAGACCTCAGACGTCTGCTGGCAGACCTCCGACTGCGCTGAAAAGCTCCACCACACGACACTGGAGACAGAGCGCCTCGTGAGGATGTCTCCGGCCTTCTACTACGTTCCAGGCGAACGGAGACTCCGACAAAAGCGCAGCGCTACAAAACGTAGGAAACGCTAACTTCTTTCTGTTCCTGATTTGGGTTGATGTCATTAATAACGATGATTGATGATTTAAATTTAGTCCCTCCTCAGGATATTGATCGTAACTCAAATTACCGATTTACTGTGTTAGATCATACGCTAACTATTCTCTTTCACCATAACCTTCTTCCTTGAATCTGATTCCCCACACTCAAAACACACACACACACACACACACACACACACACACACACACACACACACACACACACACACACACACACACACACACACACACACACACACACACACACACTGTTATGATCCCTGCTCCAGCCTCTGCCCTTCTTCCTCCTTTTCTCCTTTTCCTTCTTTCTCCCATTGTTCCTCATCTGTTTGTTTTGACCTGTCTCTCTCTCTGGCTCCCTCTGTCTGTCATCTCTCCCTCCTGTCTCTCTCTCTGGCTCCCTCTGTCTGTCATCTCTCCCTCCTGTCTCTCTCTCTGATTCCCTCTGTCTGTCATCTCTCCCTCCTGTCTCTCCCTCCCTGCTTCACCTGCCTGCACTCTGTTTGCTGATTACTGCAATGAGTGTCACCTGCAGTAATTAGTTTACTCCATTCACCTGTTCTCTATTCACCTCCAGTATTTAAGCTCTGTGCTTCCATTCACTCCCTGCTGGATCATAGATTCACATCCTTTCTTAGATTCTGTTTCTCCCCACCAAGCCTGCCACCTCCAGACTGCTTTAGCCCCATGGACTCTGCTGCTCTCCCCCCTCCTGGATTTCCCCTTCTTGGACTCTATTTGCTCCAACCTGTTTATGGATTTTCCCCAGCCTGTTTTCCCCCTCGGTTCTCAGTTTCCCCATGCCGTGAGGACCCCTACCCAGCTTAGTTTTATAATTCAGTTCAGTTTTGTAACTTCCGTTTTTTGTATTCATAGAGTTAAAGTTTTAGAAGTTGGTTTTGTTCTGTTCCCCCAGTTCAGTTCCCCATTAATGTACTGGTTCAGTTGTTTAACCCTCTAAGCGCCAAAGTCGCAATATTGCGACAAGCAACATTGCTGAACATAACAAGCTATAGCTGCAAATATGGTGCCTCATATGGCTACTACTTTACACCAGGAGATGGCGGACATCTGGAACTTCAATCTGAGCATCATTTGTGGGTGTGTTTTCATTCAAAGTTTTGGAGTTTATAGAGTTTGAAAACCGCCTCCCGGTCGAGGAGACGAGGGTCGCAGTCAGAGCGCAGCAGAGCGCACGACAGCGCGAGAAAACTCACCATTCCGAGAGGTTTGTTCACTGTTGACAAAGTACTTCGTCAAGTAATGGCTGACTCAGATTCTGAAGAGGAATATTCACCCTCTGATGAAGACGTTCAGTCGTCTAGTGAGACAGAAAGTAACGCTGCGTCTGTGCGTAACGGCAGCGAGTCCGTGCGCCATGACAATCCACAAGCAGCACATACTGGAGCCGATGCTTTGCTTCACTGTGTCCAGGGTGGCGTGGTGGGTGTAGCAGGGGTGGTCAAAACACCGCTAATAGTGAGGTGGGTAGCGGGGATGCAAAAAACCGCGGAAATACCGGCAGACGCGGGAGAAAATGCACTGATAATAGCGACGGAGGCCGCAGTGGCGTTCACGGCCACGCCGTAAATGACGATCATGATGGCTGGGTTTGCTTCAGAGATGAGGAACAGTATCACAAGTGGATCAGACATTTAGATGAGCCTGCTGGGTATCGTGGAGAAAGGAATCTGACAAATTCTGAGCCAAGCAATGCCATCTTGATCGATAAACATCTGTGAAAGTTATGTAATCCATATGTCCGCCGCCTGGTGACGTCATGATATGCAAATTAGATGAGTGAACTTACTCCCATCACAAACTTTGGATCATACTGATGATTTTACTCATTTACAGTATGCCTTTATCTCTAATCATTTTCAAGTTACAACCTTTTGAAAAAGTGATATCAAAACTGAATGTTTTCTTGAAAAAACTGTGGCGCCTAAAGGGTTAAATAAATCTCTTTCTGTTATTCTCTTGTCGGCCAGTTCTGTGTGTCCTGCTTCCCCCGTCGTAACACACACACACATCATATTTCTCACTGTATATAGCTCACCTGTATTGCCTTAGTAGAAAAATTCATAAATGTTTTTCATTTAGACCAATTCACAGTCTTGTGCATTTCTTTGTGCGAGAAATGAAGTCAATTTAATCAGAATTCTAGACTTTCAGACATCAGACTGATCAACTTTATTTTAATCAGAGTTGTGACAGTCTCAGCCTTTGGCTGTGCCTGCTGCTGCTGCTGCTCCTCTCCCTCCTTCCTTCCTGAGGGTAGGCAGGGCTACCTGGAGCTGCCTGGCCCCTCCTCTCCTCCTGGGCCATTTAAACTGATGCAGTACACCTGGCTCTCTCGGCTCCTGCACCCTGGCCACCATGCTGCCCTTTTGTTCTTTCTTTATTTTAGTTTAGTTTGATTAATCTACATATCCACACACCACATGCACCACAACACTTGCACACATACTGATCCACACCTTTCACGTTCTATTATTTAAATAAACATGTTAAACCGGGCTGCACAGTGGCGTAGTGGTTAGCACTTTCGCCTTGCAGCGAGAAGATCCCTGGTTCGCGTCCCAGCTTTCCCGGGATCTTTCTGCATGGAGTTTGCATGTTCTCCCTGTGCATGCGTGGGTTTCCTCCAGGTACTCCGGCTTCCTCCCGCAGTCCAAAAACATGCTGAGGTTAATTGATTATTCTAAATTGCCCATAGGTGTGAATGTGAGAGTGATTGTTTGTCTTTGTGTGTAGCCCTGCGACAGACTGGCGACCTGTCTAGGGTGTCCCCTGCCTTCGCCCGAGTCAGCTGGGATAGGCTCCAGCCCCCCCCCCCCCAACATGTTTATTTAAATAAACATGTTGTTAAACCTTTGATTTCGTGTGCTCTCCCCTCTTTGTTACTGCTCATCGAGCCAGAGTAGTAACAAGTGGGGGCTTGTCCTCGGAGACAAAACCTGGTTTTTGGGTGAGTTGTTATATTCTTACTCTCCTACCCAATACATTTGTTAAATTTGTTTGAATTTTGGTTTAGTATTGTGTGTAACTTTGGTTTTGGGGAGACCGCACATGTTTTGTTAAGTTGGGTCTGTTTTTGTAATTTGGGTTGTAGTTTGTTGTTTAGTTTGGCAGCATGGTTGGCCATGGGTTGGAGCAGATTTAGTGGCAAAACCTCAGTTTTGGTCCAGTTAGTGAAGCCTGTTTTTTAATTTGTTGAAGTTTTTTGTATTTTTGGAAAGCTTGGAAGCACTTCTTTGAATTGAGGCTTTCTCTTGTAGGTTTGGGGGCTTGCTCTTTTGGTTAAGCCTTTTTTCTGTTCGTCACAGTCAAGCGGTTAGCGTTCACTGTACAGGTTTCCTGTTCTGAGTGTTCTCGGGAGCACCTCCAGGTTTCCAGTTTTGTCCTGGTAATGCTGGTTTCGAGTGCATCAGTACCCGCCGCAGTACTGTGTGAAGACTAGGGTTGAGTTTAGTTTTGGTTAGGTAGCGGGGGAGCCTCAGTTCGTAGTGTTTTTTTTCAGCTTTTTCCAGTTTTTTTTCTTCACAATGGCTTCAGTGGAGAGTTTTCTTCAATCGCCATCAGATGAGCTGCTGAATAGTTGTACCAAGGATCAACTGTTAGAGCTAGTTCAAGACTATGGCATTGATGTTGGAGATGGAAAGCTCAAAGATGAAATTAAGTTGTGCTTAAGGTCTGTTTTAGTTTAAAAAGGGGTTTTGCCAGGGAAAGACGGAACTGTAATTAATTTTGAGGGTTTTTCTTTAATTTTTGAACAAAAAAGGGAATTAATTAAGTTAGAAATGGAGAAAGAAAAAATGGCAATGGAGCAGTTAAGAATTGCACTAGAGAGGGACAAAGTTCAACTAGAGCAGGACAGGTTAAAAAGGGATTCATCTGACAATGCTAGTCAAAGAAGGGAGTTTGATTTAGTGTCTAATTTACGTCTTGTTCCTAGGTTTGATGAGAGTGATCCAGATACATTCTTTTCACTGTTTGAGAGGGTTGCTAATTCCAGAGGTTGGCCTGATTCAGAGCAGGTAGTAATGTTGCAGTCAGTCTTTACAGGGAAGGCTCAAGCAGCGTATTCAGCCCTCGGTGAACGTGAGAGTAGGGTGTACAAAACTGTCAAAGAAGCTGTCTTAAAGGCTTATGAGTTAGTTCCAGAGGCTTACAGACAGAGGTTTAGGTCTTGGAGGAAGTCTGAGAGGCAGTCCCATGTCGAGTTTGCTAGAGATCTGACTAAACATTTCAATAGGTGGTGCTCTGCTTTAGATGTTAAATCCGATGAGGAACTTTGTGATGTGATAGTTCTTGAGCAGTTTATTGATTGTGTTCCACCAGAAGTTGCCACTCACATCATGGAGCGAGGGATTTCTACAGTTTCTGAAGCAGCCACTGTTGCTGATGAGTACATTTTGGCACACAAAGGGAAAGGTAGGAAAAGCTATCCCATAGATTTTTCTACAGTTAGACCTGCTAATCAGCCTAGGTTTGGTAGGTTTGAGTCTGCTAGGCCTAGTCGGTTTTCAAAGTCTACAAATTTTGATTCATTGTGTAATTATTTCCATGAAAGGGGTCTGGAAGTCTGATTGTCCTGGTTTGAGAAACAGAGGAGTTCATCCTAGTGGTAAAGTTAAACCTGCTGCATTTACAGCACTAGCCAGTAGGAAGCTGTCTCCAATCTCAGGTGCTAGGGCTAGGGACTATTCTGGATTTGAAGCATTTGTTTCAGATGGTTTTGTGTCCCTTAGTGATACTGATTGTAAAGTGCCAGTGAAAATTTTGAGAGATACAGGAGCGACTGATTCATTTATTAGAGCTTCAGTTTTGCCATTTTCCAAAGACAGTGATACAGGTGATTGTGTGATAGTTAGAGGAGTTAGTTTGGTTCCGTTGAGTGCACCGTTGCATAAAGTTTTCTTGACTTCAGGATTTGTTGAGGGAAATGTTCATATTGCAGTTAGACCAGCTCTACCATTAGACAGTGTAGATGTGATCTTAGGTAATGACTTAGCCGGTGACCGTGTTTGGCCTTCTGGGGGTCCTGTAAAAGTTTCAACTCAGAAGGAACCAGACGACTGTGAGCGGACCTTTCCAGAGGTGTTCACCGCTTGCGCTGTTACCAGGGCCATGGCAAAGGCTAAGTTGGACACTGAAGATTGTGATTTCAAAGTTGACTTTCAATTACCCGAGTCTCTCTCTGTCTCTCAGCAGGAGTTGGTCACTGAGCAAAGGGCAGATGCGTCCTTGAGCGATTTGTTTGACCAAGTGCAGCCCACTCAAGAGGCAAAAAGTTCAGCATCTGGGTATTTTCTGCAGGATGAGGTACTGGTTCGAAAATGGATTCCCCAAGGGACTGATCTCCTGGGAACTCCAATCTTTCAAATTGTAGTTCCAACAAAGTTCAGAGAAGAAGTTTTGTCTTGTTCCCACAATCAAACTGGGCATTTAGGAGTTAACAAAACATACCATCATATTCTCCGTTATTTCTTTTGGCCTCGTTTGAAACGTGACGTTGCATCCTTTATTAAAACCTGTCATACATGTCAACTCACTGGTAAACCAAATCAGTCCATTAAACCAGCGCCGCTTCGTCCAATACCTGCTATTGAAAATCCATTTAAACATTTAATAATTGATTGCGTCGGTCCCTTACCAAAGTCAAAATCTGGTTCTCAGTATCTGTTAACTGTCATGTGCTTGGTAACTCGCTATCCAGCAGCATATGCTTTACGGAACATAACTGCCAAGTCTGTTGTTAAGGCTTTAACAAATTTCATTGCTATCTTTGGAATACCAAAAATCATCCAAAGTGCTCAGGGCTCAAATTTTTCATCTCATCTCTTTGCCCAAGTTTTGGAACAACTTGGTGTTAAACACAATCAGGCTTCAGCATATCATGCACAGAGCCAAGGAGCACTAGAAAGGTTTCACCAAACTCTAAAATCATTGTTGCGCTCTTATTGCACAGAGTTGAACAGGGATTGGGAAGAAGGGTTGCCTTGGTTGCTCCTAGCAGCTCGAGAAGTTTGTCAAGAGAGTACTGGCTTTAGTCCAAATGACCTAGATTTTGGCCATAAAGTGTGGGGTCCATTGGCAGTTCTTCATGATAACTGGGCTAAAGATGAACCTCCAGCTAATCTATTAGACTATGTCAATGGTTTCAGACATCGTCTTTATACAGCGGGTCAATTGGCTAAACAAAAATTGGCAAAAGTTCAAAGTAAAATGAAAACTTTGTATGACAGACGTTCTGAGAAGCGACAATTTAGTGAGGGGGATCAAGTTTTGGCATTGTTACCTATTGCGGGGTCACCATTTCAAGCAAAGCTTCATGGTCCTTACACAGCAGTGAAACAACTTTCTGATCTGAACTATCTCATTGCAACTCCTGATAGGAAAAAAAGGCATCAGTTGTGCCATATTAACCTCCTAAAACCCTACTTTGTTCGTGAGTCTTTAGTTATGACTGTTTATGAGGAACATCAGCCAACTCTTCATGGGGGGAGGAAGTGGCAATGCCAGATGAGGCTGTGCTTTGTGGTCGCCTGAAAAATTCAGAAACACTGAAAAACTTAGATTCACTATTGTCCCATTTGCCAAATGAAAGAGCTAAACAACTTGCTGAGCTAATTCGAGATTACCCATCCTTGTTTGGAGATGCACCTACAAGGACTAATTTAATAGAACATGACATAGATGTGGGTGATGCCAAGCCGATCCGACAAAGATTTTTCTGTGTCTCAGAGGAAAAGCAGAGGGTTATTGACAAAGAAGTGAAGTACATGCTTGATAATAACCTTGCTGTTCCCTCTGCTTCCAGCTGGGCATCTCCCTGCCTGATCTGGCAGAAGACTGACAAATCTCCACGAATGTGCACTGACTTTCGTAAAGTCAATTTGGTAACAAAACCTGATTCCTTTCCATTGCCATGTGTTGAGGACTGTGTCGATCAGGTGGGAAGTGCCAAGTTTGTGAGTAAATTTGACCTTCTAAAAGGGTACTGGCAAATTGGTCTAACAAGAAGAGCACAGGAAATTTCAGCATTTATTACTCCATCTGGCTTGTTTTCCTATACTGTGATGGGGTTTGGCCTTCGAAACGCTCCAGGGACGTTTCAACGCTTAATGAATCGTCTTGTAAATGGTTTGAAGGGCTGCGCTGTCTACTTAGACGACGTTGTTGTGTACAGTAACACTTGGGAAGACCATTTAAACCAAATTCAGGCATTGTTTGATCAATTGGCTCATGGTAATGTCACTTTAAATTTGGCTAAGTGCGACTTTGCAAAAGCTACTGTTACATACTTAGGTAAAGTAGTGGGGCAGGGTCAAGTACGACCTGTAATGGCTAAAGTCACAGCAGTTTCTCAATTTCCCACTCCTACCACTAAAAAAGAGCTCATGAGATTTTTGGGTCTTGTGGGTTATTATCGTTGCTTTTGTAGAAACTTCTCTAGTGTTGTAGCTCCTTTAACAGATCTACTTAAATCAAAGGCAAAATTTGATTGGTCATCCTCCTGCCAGCAAGCTTTTGAGGAAGTCAAGGTCCTTCTGTGTTCATCTCCTGTGCTGCTTGCTCCTAGGTTCGATCAGCCATTCAAACTACATGTGGATGCTAGCCATGTAGGAGCTGGAGCTGTGTTGCTACAGGCAGATGAGCATGGAGTGGACCGCCCTGTTAGCTTCTTCTCTAAAAAGTTTAATTCCTATCAGCTAAATTATTCAGTGATTGAAAAAGAAGCTCTTGCTCTCATTTTAGCTTTACAGCATTTTCAAGTTTACATTGAATCTTGTCCTTCACTTATAGTCTATTCTGATCACAATCCTCTGACATTTCTAAATTCCCTTCAAAATCCAAACCAAAGGTTAATGCGTTGGGCATTATTTTTACAACCATACCATTTAGACATCAGGCATATTAAGGGCAAGGACAATGTGCTTGCAGACGCTCTGTCCCGTGCCCCCCTGTAAGCTGTTCTTCTCCCATCTCTAGTCTTTCCTCTCCTCCTCTTAAATCGCTCCTTGGCGCCAAGGTTGCTGAGTTGGGGCTGGTGAGCTGGAAGATGGTGATCGGAACTTTCTGGGCTGGACATTACTTAAAAGCAGCGTTTCTGTGGACACCGGAATGATCAAGAGGACTGTTGCCTGGGTCCTTTGGGTCTGTCCTGGTCCTCGTCCATCGGTATTCCTGGGGTGTACTTTCTCTGGCTCGCCGCTGGAGTTCTTGCCGGCGTTGTGAAAGTGGACGCTCCATGACTCTGGATGGGTCCCTCTTTTGTGGGAGGGGGTGTGACAGTCTCAGCCTTTGGCTGTGCCTGCTGCTGCTGCTCCTCTCCCTCCTTCCTTCCTGAGGGTAGGCAGGGCTACCTGGAGCTGCCTGGCCCCTCCTCTCCTCCTGGGCCATTTAAACTGATGCAGTACACCTGGCTCGGTCGGCTCCTGCACCCTGGTCACCATGCTGCCCTTTTGTTCTTTCTTTACTTTAGTTTAGTTTGATTAATCTACACATCCATACACCACATGCACCCCAACACTTGCACACATACTGATCCACACTTTTCACGTTCTATTATTTAAATAAACATTTTGTTAAACCTTTGATTTCGTGTGGTCTCCCCTCCTTGTTACTTCTCATTGAGCCAGAGTAGTAACACTGGAAATAGGGTTGTCACGATTTAAATTTTTTGAGCCACGATTATTGTGGAAGGAAATATTGCGATTTTACGATTATTCACGATTATCGACATTATTTGTAAATGATGTATAATTACTACTTATTTATGTTCAATATGTATTTATTGGTTCTAGTGAAGTGCCTCTTTGAGACTTTCATGTATTATGGAATGTTACAATTCAATGTATGGTTGATAATGTAGTGTTTACTTTGTAAATCAAACAAAACAAAAAGACATAAAAAGAATACATTTAAAGATTCTAAAAACACTTCATTTTAAGCTTTAAATATCCTCCACAATTTTAGACAATATAACTACAGAAAAAAGGATAAATGGGAGTCTTATTTATTTTTACTAAAACATTTATATAAACAATTCACCACTAATTTTACAACAATTAATCATTTCCCAGGGAAAACTCTAGAGTCTGACAGGAGGTCCAGGCAGACAGACAGCCTCCCTGTCCTGGAGGTTACTGCCTCCTCCACTACCACTGTCAGCGGGCAGTGGGGCTTCCCGGACCACACTCCCTGCTGAGGGGACCAGGCCGACAGCATCTTCGGAGGAGGGCACGGGCTTCCGGAGCTAAAACAACCAGCGGGTCAGGAGCTCCGGTTCCCTCCTGCGCTCCCATTCCCCACCCGCCGTGGCCCGCCGCCGTCCCCTCGCCTGCGGACGCAGGAAAGCAGCCCGGCTGCGACGGGCGGGGAACGGGAGCGCAGGAGGTAACCGGAGCTCCCGACCCGCTGGTTGTTTTGGCTCCGGGAGGAAACTCGGGGCGCGGGGGGTCCTCGGGGCGGCCCGGCCGCCGGACCGTTGACTTCGGAACCGACAGTTACCGCGCGTGCGGCGGACAGTCCCATCTTGGCAACCTCATTGCGCACAGCGGCCACAATATTAGGGACACTTCGAGTAAAGAATCTGTCATAACTGATCATATAATTCTCTCTCTGTGTGTGTGCGCACGCGCGCACATGGTGGACCGGAAACCCAGAAATTATTTTTTCTTTCTGTGCGACCCAGTACGGGCCGCAGACTGGTGGTTGGGGATCACTGCTGTAGTGTTGCCTACACACGTGCATTAGGCCTACGTCATTGCCCCCCCCCCCCCCCCCCCCCCCTATTTTTGAAACTTGTGGAAAAAGTTGTTCGAAGCACTGCACTGGTTGGCACTAACGCGGTGTTTGCTTTACTTTTTTATTGGGAAATGATGATTTTACCTTGACTTGGACATACAGCGATGGATGATTGTTACGAAGATGCTGTATCATGTTGGTTGTATTCGCGCCTTTTGCTGCAACTTTGCGACGACAGGCTTTGCACGTGGGATGCCCATCCACGAAAACCTCACCTTTAGCATCTTTTGGATACCCAAAGTGATCCCATACTGCTGATTTGAGTTGCTTTTTGGGAGGATGCAAGTCCGGACGAGCACCCCCGTCAGCCATCCTCAATTTAGCGGTGAGTGAATTCAGTGATGCTGATTAGACAGGAGCGCACGCACAGGCCAAGGAGCCAATCTCTCTCCACTCTCCACTCAGCGCAGCTCACGCCTCTTGCATTGCACCTCTCGCGAGGCTTTTCTACGGATAATCGTGGTTGTGAAAAATGTGACGAATATCTATTTATAATCGTGGTTATTGTAAAACCGGTTAACCTTGACAACCCTACCTGGAAATAAAAGCTGAAATGTTGATCTCTTGTCTCATATTCATCATTTGATGTCAAACCCAAATGTTTTCAGTCTCCAGCAAAAATATGTAATGATCCCTGGTCCGGCCCCTGCCCTTCCTTCTCCTTCTCCCTCATCTATAATCTTGTCTCTCTGTCTCCTTGTCTTGTCCCTCTGGCTCCCTCTGTTTGCACCTGTTGGTCTCTGCATCTGTCTGTCTCCCTTTGTCTCTCTCAGTCACTCTCCTGCATTACCTGTCTGCATTCTGCTGATTGCTGTGACAAGAATCGGCTGCAGTAATCAAGCCATTCAACTCACCTGCGTACAATCACACCTCCAGGTATTTAAGCTCTGTTCATTCATTTACTCTCTGCTGGACCATAGACTCACATTCCTTCATAGACTCTGGTCCCCTCCTGGGTTCTGTTTTCCCACTGAGCCCTGCCACTTCAGCTCCCCATGGCCTCAGCCCCCCCAGATTGTGATTTGTTTAGCTATTGGTTTGTTAAGTTACTTCTGACTAGGTTTGATTCAGTTTATTGGTTTTCCCCACAATCCAGTTTCCCTTTTGAGCTGTTGTAGTTCTTGTGTTGTTTTATAACACCCGTCCCCATTTTTCTCGTTTCCCCGCTTCTGTGTTCTGCGCCTGGGTTCTCCGATTCCCCCATTACAAAATAAAAGGATTGGCCTCACTCTTCCAATACTTTCAGAAGGGATTGTACATACAGGGTTCACAGTATGAGCACTATAAACAGTATGAACAATGTGTAGGACATGAGATGGAGCTTACATGCGGTATATACAAAGTATGAACGCTATAAACAGTGAATATGGGATGAGGATGGAGATACATGCAGTTTACACACAGTAGGAAGTCTGTGGTGAACATGGAAGGAGGTTTGTAGGGGTGTTGGGGGAAGTGCTGGCGGTCCATGGAAAATGGAGGAGGGGATGTGGAGGGGGTGGGGAGTGTTTGGGGTGTCACCATGATGCAGAGGTCAGTAAAGTGAGAGCTGAGGGGAGGAAGCTGTTCCTGAGTCTGCTGGTCCTGGAGCACAGATTTCTGTAGCACCTCCAAGATGGGAGGAGGACCAGCAGACTGTTTCCAGGATGGGAGGTGTCCCTGATGATGCTGCTCCACAGGCACCAATGGTGATGCACAGTCTTGATGGGGGAGTGGAGTACTGATGACACATTGGACACTTTTCACCTCCCTCTGTAGAGCTCTCCAGTCTGAAACAGAGCAGTTACAGTACCAGACTGTAATGCAGCTGGTCAGGATGCTCTGGATGGTCCATCGGTAGAAGTTCACCAGGATCATTGCAGACAAATTGATTTTTCTCAGTCTCCTTGGGAAAAAGAGCTTGATCTACAGTGGCAAATATACTCTAGTTAGTGTGTTGAAACCAGAGGTGTAGTGCAGAATCAGCTTCCTCTGTCGTCATCTTAACTCTTCTTACTGCTGGTTTCACACTTTAGTTAAGTGGTGAGTACTTGGGGAGAAGGTACACTAATATCTGCTTTTGTTAATATCACTATTTAGATCCATTTTAAGTCCATTTCAGTGGTAAATCATGCAGCTTTCTGCTCTTACAGGCAATGAAATTTGAAGTAGATCTCATGAAATTTATTTTGTAGTTGATTCCTAGCTAGAAATTGTTTTGCCCATGTGAATTTGTAAATCTAAAACGGAACAATATTGATTATTAGATTTAGAAATGAAAAGCAGGTTATCATCTGCTTCAAGTGAACATGAATTTGATCTTGGATTTGAAACTATATGACATAATATCACATCAACTTTCCTATGAAGAAAAGAAACATCCATAAACAGTGACATTTCATTGTGAACTGGGTGATTTCATCAAACTGAAGAAGTTCTTGTGATTTGAATGAAAGCATGAATATAATTCTGTCTGGTCTTGTCTTTATAAATCTTATCAGTTAGTGGATAAACATTGTGAAGACATTTGTTTGATGTAGTAAAAAATGAGCTTGTGTTCTGAGTGCATCTGATTTTCGAGAAGGACATCAGAGTTGGTATATAGAGTTTTGCATGTATCCACTTGTGTCTATTGCTGTTTAAAGATTCCTATTCATTTTGAACTCTCTTTATGGGATGCAACTCCACATGTTTAAGATAATTTGTTTTGAGGTTTTAGGGATGGATAGATTTTATTGTGCTAGTGGTGGAGATTTCTTTTGTTGATCTGTGATTTTCATGTTTTCTTTAAAAAGAATAGAGATGAATCCAGAGTGAAGCTGAGGTCAAAGGTCATTAAAGAAACTTTTCTTATTCTGTGACATAAGTCAGATGATCTGATTATTTAAAAAGTAAATAAATAAGCAAAATCCATATGAGATAATGACATGGAACTACAATGTTACATGAAGAGATGGTGAGAAGCTGTGATGGAAAAAGTTATGTGACTTTCATGAAGGCAGAGATATTATTGTCAGTAGCTCATCTTGTTTCATGTGTGTGTGTGTGTGTGTGTGTGTGTGTGTGTGTGTGTGTGTGTGTGTGTGTGTGTGTGTGTGTGTGTGTGTGTTCAGTGAACTGTATCAGTCTGTTCACTTTCTGTTCAGTCTGACTGAGGGAGGTTTTTGTACGATGCTTTTTCACTGTGTGAACGAATACTGACTGTTGATGTAGAATTGACCCATACAGTAATAAACTGCAGCATCTTCAGTCTGGACTCCACTGATGGTCAGACTGAAGTCAGAGTTTGATCCTCTGCCTGTAAAACGATCTGGAATCCCTGATGCTCGAGTGCTGGCAAAGTAAATGAGTAGTTTAGGAACTCCTCCATCCTTCTGTTGGTACCAGGATAAAAGGTGGTAGTTGCTCCAGAACTGAACATTGTGACTGGTCTTACAGCTGATGGTGACAGAACCTCCCAGAGCAGAGCTCACTGCTCCAGACTGAGTCACTGTGGTCTGTCCTCTGGACTCTGAGGATTCAGAGACACAAACAGAAAGCAGCATCATGGTTCTGTGGGCTTCATTTCAGAGGGATGGATGTTGATAGAGGAGAGGAGTCTGATTCTCTGGACTTTACCTGTGAAGCAGCAGCAGAGGAGAGTCCAGATGAGGACGCAGATCAGAGTCATGTTTTTGATGAGGAGGATTTCTGTGTCTTCTGTTGTCATGGAGGACAGCTGTCAGTCCTCCAGAGTTCAAGTGTCAGGACTATAAAGTCTCCCAGAGCAGTGGAGCATGGAGCTGCTGATGCAAAGTGGTTCTCTATGGAAATGTCTGACTGACTCCAGCAGAGACTTGGATCACTGTGAAGATGCTGATTATCAATGGATCAATCACTGGATCAGAGAACTAAATGTGTCAATATTAATTTATATGAAGTTCTGGGTGAGTTTGATGGACAGATCTTCTTCCAGATTATTTCATTATTAATTTAGTGACATCACTGTGGGACATGATCTACAATCAACCAGGAAGTGTTTAATACCATGAACCTGATTAAATTTTATGACTTAAAAGTAAAATAGTCCAAAAAAAGTGCAAACTTTAACTTCTTATCTTTCACACTGAAACCTGTCTGTTGCCATGGTTCACCAGTGATGCCTGTCTGAGAGGGAAGTGAAACATTTAAGACCAGTTTCATCCACTCTGAGGACCATCAGCAGAAGTTCAGTCCTCTTCTGCAGGCAGTTGTTAATTTTAGTTCTAAGAGACTCCAATGATCTTGTTCTCTGCAGTGGGTGGAGTTCTTTCCAATCCCTGACGGTGCTGCCCCCGTCCAGTGAGGAGCTGCAGCAGGGGAAGGCCACGCTCATGTGTCTGGCCAACAAGGGCTTCCCCTCAGACTGGAGTCTGTCCTGGAAGGTGGACGGCAGCAGCAGCAGCAGCTGGGAGGAGAGCAGGAGCCCCGGGGTGCTGGAGAAGGACGGCCACTACAGCTGGAGCAGTGTAAACTGAATAAACCATATGGAACACATTAATATCTGAATATTATATAAACATATAGATGTGGATACAATGTAACACAGATAATCAAATTATACAAGTAGAGATGATAGTGGTATATACACTCCACTCCAATAGTATCGTAACATGTGACTGAAAAGTGTGTTTTACTGCTCTGGTATGTCCCATCACATTGATTATTCAAAAAATAAATAGCTTCATGTCTACATTCAGTTTCAGATTTGGGTTTTCCTGTGCAGACTGCATCTATAGTTAGATGTGTAACCAACGTGAAAAGAGAGCCGTCTATGGGTGACAAACAAACACTTGTGAAGCTGAGAGAAGATGGAAAATCAATCAGAGTCATTACACAAACATTTGCCATAGCCAGTACGACCATTTGGAATGTCCTGAAGAAAGAAACTACTGGCGTACTAAGTAATAGACGTCATACGGGTAGACCAAGGAAAGGAAAGAAAAGGAAGACAGCAGCAGTTGATGACACAAACATTGTGAGAGCTATAAAGAAAGACCCGGAAACAACTGTTAGTCACATCAGCAAAAACCTCCAGAGGACAGGAGTGAAGGTATCACAATCTAATGTTTGCAGAAGCTTTCATGAACAAAAGTATAGAGGTTACACCAGAAGATGCAAATGACTCATGAACTACAAGAATTGGAAGTCCAGACTGAAATTTCCCAAAAAGTACAGAAGTGAGCCTAAAAAACTTGGGACAAAATTTTATGGACTGTGTGATGTTTGGGGAAAGAAATGATCTCCTCATGATCCCAAACATACCAGCTCATCTGTGAAACACAGTGGAGGTAATGTTATGGCTTTGGCCTGCATGGCTTCTTCAGGGATGAGCTCATTAATCTTCACTGATGATGGAACACATGATGGCAGCAACAAAATGAACCCAGAAGTCTACAGACATATTTTGTCTGTCAATTTAAAGAAAGATGTAACCAAACTGATTGGTAGATGCTTCATCGTGCAGCAAGATAATGACCCAAAACACACTATCAAGACAACAAAGGAGTTCATCAGGGGCAAGAAGTTGGTAATATGTTCCAAAGTTTGCAACCTTTGATTGAAAAAGCAGACTGTCCAAAAGTGGTTCTGCGGCATTGAATCCTGCAGTTTCCTTCCACCGTGCTTCTCAAATCAACTTAAACCCAATAGTTCTGCATTTACCTGCTAAAGAGGAGACTGAAGGGAGTAACCCCCAAAACAAACAACAACTGAAAGAGGCTGTTGTGAAAATCTGGAAAAGCATCACAAAAGAAGAATGCATCAGTTTGGTGATGTCAGTGGGTCACAGGCTTGATGCAGTTTTTCCAACGAACCCCAAAGCTGAAATATTGATCTCTTGTCTCATATACATCGCTCAATGTGAAACCCAAATGTTTTCAGTCTACAGCAAAAATAAAGGAATGGGCCTCACTGTTCCAATACCTTTGGAAGGGATTGCACATACAGGATTCATATGATGACCACTATAAACAGTATGAACAATGTGTAGGACATGAGATGGAGATACATGCAGTTTATACACAGTAGGAAGTCTGTGGTGAACATGGAAGGAGGTTTGTAGGGGTGTTGGGGGAAGTGCTGGCGGTCCATGGAAAATGGAGAAGGGGATGTGGAGGGGGTGGGGAGTGTTTGGGGTGTCACCATGATGCAGAGGTCAGTAAAGTGAGAGCTGAGGGGAGGAAGCTGTTCCTGAGTCTGCTGGTCCTGGAGCACAGATTTCTGTAGTGACTCAACACAATCCTACCTTAAGTACAATAAAGGTTTTCAGAGACAGAAGCAAAGCTGTGCCATGGGCTCATTCTGGCCAACCTCTAGATGGAGGAAGTGAGTGAAGGAGCAATGAGCTATTTTAAGGGAACAAATCCCAGTCTCTGGTTCACATATATGGAGCACATTAACTCGGTGGACATTAACATCAAGTTTATAAGGGAAGCAAAGACGGAAAGAAGAATAGGAGGAACAACATTGAGACCCTGTATGTAGCTGGACTATCTGACAAACTAATAGGGACTTTCTCTAAACACAACAAATTAGTACACTTCAGACACAGCAACACAAACTGGTTCACCCAAAAACACCAACAAGTAGAGCAACACTGTATTTGCAATCCAGTGCAGAGACGAGTGAATAGATTTGTACACAGGAGAGACTAAACAACAGCTTCACAAGTGTATGGTTCAAGCACAGGAGAGCAACTCCTCAGGACAAGACTCAGCTTTTCACCTGCATCTGAAGGATAAAGGACATTCTTTCTCAGAACCAGTGGCTGGGACAGCAATGTACTTAACGATTTGTTGTGTGCTGTCAGAAGTAGGTGGACTGATATGGGAATGTTGTGATTGGTTTGAAGGTGCTGACCCTGTTGATGCTAGTGTTAATGTAGTCCAGAATGGAGGTGGAGAAAGTAACTATGTCTGCCAGAATCTACAGTGGCAAATATACTACAGTTCATGTGTTGAAACCAGAGCTGTAGTGCAGAATCAGCTTCTTCTGTCGTCATCTTAACTCTTCTTACTGCTGCTTTAGTTACCGTATTTTCGCGACCATAAGGCGCACTTAAAAGTCTTAAATTTTCTCCAAAATGGACGGAGCGCCTTATAATACTTATGTGTGCACCGAGTTCCAAAATCTGTAAATGTTGTTGTGTGACTTTAATGAGCGCTCCGCTTGACTGATTGAGAGCGGAGTCATCGTTAAGGCCAATCAAAAGGGCTGGATGGACAAGGAGAAAATGAAAGAGTGGCTGAGTGAGGTGTACGTAAAGAGACCACATAGTTTTTTCCCATGCGTCACCGTCCCTGTTGATCTGTGACTCCATGCGCATCCATCTCACGGCGTGCAGCAAATGAACTCGGAGCTTGCTATCATTCTGGGAGGCTTGACGAAGGAACTCCAACCGCTGGACATCGGTGTAATCAGGGCGTTCAACGTGAAGTTGCGAACGGCGTGGGAGCGATGGATGACAGATGGCGAACACAATTTTACTAAGACTGGGAGGCAGCCCCGGCCAAGTTACGCCACAATTTGTGAATGGATTGCGGATGCTTGGGCTAACGTGTCTGCTTGCACTGTTGTTCGAGCTTTTGCAAAAGCCGGCATCATTTATGAGGAGCCGCATGGCAACGAGACTGACTCTGACAGTGACGAGCAGGAACCTGGCGTGTTCGATGGAGAACTAGCCCAGCTGTTCATTTCAGATACTGAAGATGAGGACTTTGATGGATTTGTGAATGAGGACTGATCAAAAACAATGTGAAAACATTGCTAAATACTTCAATAAAGTACAATTGAACTCAGTTTTGCTTCCGCTGCCTTTTTTAAAACACACGCTGGCATGCATGTTTTAAACTAGCGTACCGGTATGTTTTACTATGCCCGCGCCCTATAATCCGGTGCGCCTTATGGTCGCAAAAATACGGCAAGTATTGAGTGCTTGGGGAGTAGGTACATGAATATCTGTTTTAATTAACATGACTATTTAGACCCATTTTAAGTCCATATAAATGGTACATCATGCAGCTTTCTGCTCTTACAGAAACTGACATTTGAAACAGATCTCTTTTGAAATGACTTTGGTTGTAATTTCTTAGCTAGAAATTATTTTGAACATGTCAATATATGAATCTAAACAGAACAATATAAACGATCAGATTTAGAAATGACAAACAGTTTATCATGTGCTTCAAGTGAACATGAATTTGATCTTGTATTTGAAACTATATGACATAATATCACATCAGCTTTCCTAGGAAGAAAAGTAACATCCATGAACAGTCACATTTCATTGTGAACTGGGTGATTTCAGCAAATTGAAGAAGACCTTGTGATGTGACTGAAAGTATGAATATAATTCTGTCTGGTCTTGTCTTTACCACCTCCAGACGGCGTTGGAACCGTGGACGTGGTGTTAATCCTGGGAATCTCCGCACGCTAAAACGTGCCCAAGCTACAGATCGCCAGGATGTTTGTCTTCGTATGGCTTTATACAACGTGTGCTCTCTCAACAAGAAGACGTTTGTGTTGAATGACTTTATCTCGTCAAAGCATTTGGACTTTTTCTTTGTAACTGAGACGTGGCTTCAGAATGGCGAGTTTGTGGCCTTTTCTGAACTATTACCTCCTGGATATACCTTCTTTAGCTCTCCTCGAGGCTCGAGAGGTGGAGGTTTAGCTACAGTTTTTCGGGAGAGTTTTCAATGTCGCCAGCTAACACAGGGCGTGTTTTCCAGCTTTGAGCTACAGTTATTTGAACTACAGTCTGATGTCCCAGTACTGTGTGCATTGATATACCGCCCGCCTGTATATCCTAGAGCCTTTATAGAAGAGCTCCCAGAACTTGTGACGTGGATCGCTCTGAACTACGACCGTTTCCTAATTCTTGGGGATCTTAACATGCATGTATGCTGCAAATCCAAGCCTTTGGTGAATGAGTTTTTAGACATTGTCGACTCTTTTAATCTCACTCAATGGGTACACGGCCGGACACATCGGGAGGGCCATATACTTGACTTAATCCTGTCCCATGGCTTGGATATGTGTATAAATGAAATATCAGAAACCACCGTTTCCGACCACTTCCCCGTGTTGTTCACGGTTACGCTTACATGCCCGCTCCAGTCTCGCGCTCACGCGCGTCCTCGGCGCGCAATCCGCCCTTCAACCGCGGCACAATTCTCAGCCGTCTTTCTTAATTCGGGCTTAGTAGACTTCCCTTTGGAGTGTGTTGAGGACTTAAACAGTCGTTTTGAATCGATCTGTTTAAATATCTTGGACTCTATTGCTCCTCTGCGCGTCAGGAACCCCAAACGCGACAGTGAACCTTGGTTAAACGAGACCACGCGCGCCCTCAGGCGTCAGTGTAGGCGTGCTGAAAGACAATGGAAAAAGGACGGTCTACTTGGTTCTTTACAGGCTCTGAGACGCTCTTATGCAACATATCAGCTGGCTGTCAAGAATGCCAAATTGCATTATATGTCAAACATTGTTTCATGTAACAGCCACAAACCTCATGTGCTTTTTAATATACTGAACAGCATTATTAACCCCCGGGTCAGTGGCATTACTGCCTCTTCTACCACCTTGTCTGAAACATTTCTAAAGTTTTTTGTTGATAAGGTTGCTGCTGTAAGGTCATCTGTGTCATTGCCTTCTCATCCTGTTTCTGCTGCTAGCTCTACCTGTTTTGTGTTTTTGGAAGCATTTGAGCCTGTAACTCTAAGTGAGCTGACACAGGTAGTTAAAGGTCTGAGACCCTCCTTTTGCCCTACTGATTGTGTACCCCCAAAATTGTTGAAAGAGGTTTTTGATTCTGTTGGGCCAGTTGTTTTGTCCTTGATCAACATGTCACTGGCCTCTGGGTGTGTCCCATCTGTTTTTAAACATGCCATAGTGCAGCCTCTTCTTAAAAAGCATAACCTGGATCCAAATGAATTAGCAAACTACAGGCCAATATCTAAGCTTCCTTTCCTGTCAAAAGTTTTAGAGAAGGTGGTTTATGACCAGTTACAGTCTCATTTGGCTTGTAATGATCTTTATGAAAAATTCCAGTCCGGTTTTAAACAAAAACATAGCACAGAAACAGCACTGTTGCGTGTTTTTAATGACCTTCTTTTAACAGTGGATAGTGGAAACTCTGCTGCTCTATTGCTTTTAGACATGTCCTCAGCCTTCGACACAGTAGACCACAGAGTGTTACTGTCCCGTCTGGAATCTTTTATTGGTATCAAGGGTCCAGCACTAGAGTGGTTCCATTCATATTTATTGAACAGATCATTTTCTGTTCACATTGGTCCCCACCAGTCCAAATCTGCTCCTCTCAGCAGTGGGGTGCCTCAGGGCTCCATTTTGGGCCCGATTTTATTTGCTATTTATTTGCTGCCCCTGGGATCTATTTTAAGGAGGTACAATATTTCATTTCATTGTTTTGCAGATGATTTACAAATATATGTCCCATTGAGACCAAACTCTACATCCATTGAATCTCTGCAAAATTGTCTGAGAGAAATGACGGATTGGTTGGCTCTAAATTCCCTGTGCCTAAATCAACAAAAAACTGAAATTGTTGTTTTCGGTGACTTGTCTCTTCTAGAGGGTGTGGATAGTGCACTTGGTCCTTTGTCCTCTTTCAGTAGACCATTTGTGAAAGATCTTGGTGTGTACTTAGATTTTGGCTTTACTCTGGAAAAACAGATCAATGCCGTAGTCAAAAACAGTTTTTTTCAGCTACGTCTGCTTGCTAAAGTCAAATCATATCTGCCTCCAAGAGACTTTGAGAGAGTGATGCACATGTTTATTACAGTACGCTTAGACTACTGTAATTCTCTTTATGTTGGTTTGGGCCAAGCCTCAATTCATAGGCTACAGATGGTCCAAAACGCTGCTGCCCGTTTACTGACTGGAACCAAACGGTACCAACACATCACTCCAGTCTTGTCATCATTGCACTGGCTCCCAGTTCGCCAGAGAATTGATTTTAAAATTGCTCTCATGGTTTTTAAATGTCTAAATGGCCTGGCGCCTTCTTATTTGTGTGACTTACTGTCCATTCACAAACCTGCGAGAACTCTGAGGTCCTCATCCCAGCTACTCTTGGATGTTCCCAGGACCAAATTTAAGAATAGCAGAGGTCAGCAAGCCTTTTCTTTTGTCGGTCCCACTCTGTGGAATAGTTTACCTCCACATGTCAGAGCTGCTGAGTCACTTGAGCACTTTAAATCTCTTGTTAAGACGCACCTTTTCTCCCTGGCTTTTTAATCGTCAGATGTGCTGAATATGTTATTTTATTTGCATAGTTTAATTTATGTTTTTATTCTATTTTTATGACTTTGCTAATTTTGAAGTTATGTGTCATCTTATAACGTATTTTATTGTTGTGAAGCACTTTGGGCTTTTTAGTTGTAAATGTGCTATACAAATAAAGCTGACATTGACATTGACATTGACATATCTTATCAGTTAGTGGATGAACATTGTGAAGACATTTGTTTGATGTGTCCAAAGTGAAGAAATGAACTCTTAGTCTGAGTGCATCTGATTTTCAAGAAGGACATCAGTTGTTCATTCAACAGTTTTAAGTAGGTAGATAGAGTTTCTCACGTATCCTCTTGTATCTACTGCTTTTTAAAATTCATATTCATTTTGAACTCTCTCTTTATGTAATGCAACTCTACATGTTCAAGATACGAAAAAATTTAGTTTTGAGGGATAGATAGATTTTATATGTGCTGATGGTGGAGATTTCTTTTGTTGATTTGTGATTTTCATGTTTTCTTCAAAAACAATACAGATGAAATAACTGTAATCCAGAGTGAAGCTGAGGTCAAAGGTTATTAAAGAAACTTTTCTTATTATGTGACCCAAGTCAGATCCTCTGATTATTTGTAAAGTAAATGAATAAGCAGAGTTCATTTCAGATAATGACATGGAACTACAATGTTACATGAAGAGATGGTGAGAAGCTGTGATGGAGAAAGTGATGTGACTTTCATGAAGGCAGAGATATTATTGTCAGCAGCTCGTCTTGATCCGTGTGTGTGTGTGTGTGTGTGTGTGTGTGTGTGTGTGTGTGTGTGTGGGTGTGTGTGTGTGTGTGTGTGTGTGTGTGTGTGTGTGTGTGTGTGTGTGTGTGTGTGTGTGTGTGTTCAGTGAACTGTATCAGTCTGTTGACTTTCTGTTCAGTCTGACTGAGGGAGGTTTTTGTACGACACTTTTTCACTGTGTGAACGAATACTGACTGTTGATGTAGAATTGACCCATACAGTAATAAACTGCAGCATCTTCAGTCTGGACTCCACTGATGGTCAGACTGAAGTCAGAGTTTGATCCTTTGCCTGTAAAACGATCTGGAATCCCTGATTCTCGAGTGTTGGCATTATAAATTAGCAGTTTAGGAACTCCTCCATCCTTCTGTTGGTACCATGACAAGTAGTTTCCATTAACATTGTGACTGGTCTTACAGCTGATGGTGACAGAACCTCCCAGAGCAGAGCTCACTGCTCCAGACTGAGTCACTGTGGTCTGTCCTCTGGACTCTGAGGATTCAGAGACACAAACAGAAAGCAGCATCATGGTTCTGTGGGCTTCATTTCAGAGGGATGGATGTTGATAGAGGAGAGGAGTCTGATTCTCTGGACTTTACCTGTGAAGCAGCAGCAGAGGAGAGTCCAGATGAGGACGCAGATCAGAGTCATGTTTTTGATGAGGAGGATTTCTGTGTCTTCTGTTGTCATGGAGGACAGCTGTCAGTCCTCCAGAGTTCAAGTGTCAGGACTATAAAGTCCCCCAGAGCAGTGGAGCATGGAGCTGCTGATGCAAAGTGGTTCTCTATGGAAATGTCTGACTGACTCCAGCAGAGACTTGGATCACTGTGATGATGCTGATTATCAATGGATCAATCACTGGATCAGAGAACTGATGGGAAAGTTTTAGATGAATATTTACAGAAATATTAGATATTATATTCACCTTTACTCCTGAGGATTTATCTTGTCAAGTTTTTACTTTTTTTATTTTATGTGTTCAAGTATTTTCTAAGAGTTTAAATTTTTTTTGAAAAAAATAAGTCAGTTTATCAACTGCCTGCACTTACATTTTCTTCTGTGTATTTTGAACCATTTTTGGTTTTTTTAAACATTTTTTGCAATTCTGTCAGAACATCAATGCAAAAAAATCTGCAGAATTTAACTATAAATTAACTAAACATGTCTATATTCAAATTAAAAATATAATCTCTGGTCACTTGTATTCACTGTGTTATTTCCAGTTTTGATACCAGATGACAAAATGATACAAAGAGCAAATCCTGTAGTTGAGTTTGTTTGTTTCAGAGTCAGAGAGCCGTGTCTCTCTACAGTCAGAGGTTTTTGTACGACGCCTCAATCAGGTTGTATCACTGTGGTGGACTTTTGGTGGAGGAACCAGACTGGATGTTGTTGGAAGTAAGTCAAATTAAAGTTGTTTTAATTTAGGTGATTTTCTTATTTTCTTGTCTATACTCTTTTATTCATTGTGGCAGGAAAAATAAACTTCATGTTAATGTTAAATTTGCTAACAATTAGCTTTGCAGCAGGAGACAAAATACATTTTTAAGATGTAAATTTGAAAAAAATTATTACAATGAATCTAAAACATCAGGATGGTCCAGAGAAAAATCACTTTTTCTATTTCAGTGGTTGAATGTTGAGGGTTTGTAGGTTTAGTTCAGTCTGACAGTCAGAGAGCCGTGTTTCTCTACAGTCAGAGGTTTTTGTACGACGCCTCAATCAGGTTGTATCACTGTGGTGGACTTTTGGTGGAGGAACCAGACTGGAATTTGGAAGTAAGTTTATACTGTATTTAATATTACATATGCTAATGTAAAGAATTTGTTTAGAAACCATTTTGATGGTTTGAAGAGAAGAATAGCAGATTTTTAAAATGTATAATATATTTAGTATTAAAGTTTTCTTTTTCCTCATGGAGTTTAACTCAGATCAGCTTTTCTAAACTTCATGTCCACATTTAATTTCATATTGAACAATAATGGTGTACAATCTAGAATACCCAAAATTTTATCCCTGCTATGACTAGGATGATAAACAATTCACTTTTATTAAGTAAAACTGTACAGTTTACAATTCAGTTTGAAACAATGTTAAAAGACGAAAATGCAGAACATTTTACATTTGTTAGTGTTTTTCTTTACTATTTCTACTAAATATTTGAAATTACTGTTTAGTTAAGGCGTTTGGTGACTGTAATTGAAACTATTCTTGTAAAGTTTCCACATCTGCGAGTTTTATTTCCAGAGCAGTTTAACATATTTCAGATCCAACTGTGAGCTGATTCTCTCTGAGCTGATTTCCATGAGATCTTTCTGAAAGGGAACTGAAACAATGTGTGAGTGAGTGACTGCTGGAGCAGAAAAAGCATCTGACAGAAACTCCTTCAAGGACTAAACCAACCGTCTCACAGTGAAGATGTCCACGTGTGTGATGTTTGATTGACAGCTGTGTGCTCCCTGTCCTCTAAGCTGATTGGTGTCTCCTAGGTGATGTCCGTCCCACCCTGACGGTGCTGCCCCCCTCCAGTGAGGAGCTGCAGCAGGGGAAGGCCACGCTCATGTGTCTGGCCAACAAGGGCTTCCCCTCAGACTGGAGTCTGTCCTGGAAGGTGGACGGCAGCAGCAGCAGCAGCAGCAGCAGCTGGGAGGAGAGCAGGAGCCCCGGGGTGCTGGAGAAGGACGGCCACTACAGCTGGAGCAGCACCCTGAGGCTCCCTGCAGACCAGTGGAGGAAGGTGGTCTCTGTGAGCTGTGAGGCCACCCAGGGCTCCCAGACTCCACTCTCAGAGACACTGAGGAGAGACCAGTGTTCCCAGTCCTGACTCACTCACTGGGACTCTCATACTGGTCTGACTCTGTTACTGCTCTCTGTTTGCTCTCTGTAATTCTCTCTTTTATATCTTTTTGTCTTAATTATTTTTTTCAGACTAAACAAAGATTATAACAGCCATTTCATCCTCTTCATAATGAAACAGTTCATGTTTTCATGCAATAAAGCCTTTTGTCTTCAAATCAAGTGTTTCAGTCTTTGTATTGAATCAAACATCTTAATGTTTCATAATCTGCATCAATTTAAGTAATGATTAAATATCATGAAATACACCATATTATATAAAATTATCTTTTTATTTTCAGAGGCATATTAAAACTGTTAGTAATAAAGTGGGCAATAAACCCATGGAATTTATGTAGATACAATCCCCTTCAAAAGTATTGGAACAATGAGGTCACTCTTATTATTTTTGCTGGAGACTGAAAGCATTTGAGTTTGACATCAAACGATAAATTTGAGACAAGAGATCAACATTTCAGCTTTTATTTCCAGGTATTTACATCTGGGTCTGAAATACAACTTAGAAGATAGCATCTTTTGTTTGAACCCACCCATTATTCATGTGAGAAAAAGTATTGGAATATGTGACTGACAGATGTGTTTAGTTGCCCTGGTGTGTCCTGTTAAATTGATTATTCAAACAATAAGTAGCTCCATGTCTACGTTCAGTTTCAGATTTGGGTTTTTCCTGTTCAGACTGCATCTATAGTTAGAGGTGTAACCAACATGAAAACCAGAGAGCTGTCTATGGGTGAAAAACAAGCAACTGTGAAGCTGAGAGAAGATGGAAAATCAATCACAGCCATTGAACAAACATTGACCATAGTCAGTACGACCATTTGGAATTTCATGAAGAAGAAAGGAACTGCTGTTGTAAGATGTCAGACGGGTAGACTCATGAAAACAGTAGCAGTTGACAACAGAAACATTGTGAGAACTGTAAAGAAAGACTTGAAAACAACTGTTAGTGAGATCAGCAACAACCTCCAGAGGGCAGGAATGAAGGTATCACAATCTACTGTTTGCAGAAGACTTCATGAACAGAAGTACAGAGGCTGCTGTTACACGTGTACAATGATGACAACTGTCCATCCAGGTGCCAGTGACTTTTATTGCACATAAACATTCTGCAAATACAGAAGAAATGCAGTTTCTGATGAGTATTGGCTCTCATTGCTGCTATCTTGACTCCTCTCACGTTTACTTCCTTGTACGCCAGAATAACAGCCAAATTTAATATTGTAACATCATGTAAGTACAGTCCTGAATCAAAATAAACACACAATAACAAGACATGACACATGCAGCCTGAACACTAACTCCATATTTCAGCTGCTTGTATCATCAGGTCACTCTTATATCTGCTGCTGGACACAATATTTATCTGTATCACATCTAAAATTAATTACTTATATTGACGCATATTAACAGTTTTTAATCTCACAATGGCCACCAAACACAATGTATATATATACCAAATGAACTGTCAATTATAACTGCTTAATATTTGACCAGTTACTGAACACAACATATGCAAAACAACTGCTACCCTAGCGGTGGGTTACATGATATACTCTTACAAACTACTAAACTGAATCTTGATGCACATGAAAACAATGAAAGTGTTTGTTATGATCACCTGCTTTACTGTGCATTGCCACTATGCATTGTTTATTGTCACGAGGCTACAGCTACAGCGTGCTGACGGGCCTGTATTGGCAGCCCATGCTAGCGATAGTTAGCTTTCTAGTTTTCTGATATTTATCACATAGTAAACATAAAAGGCGGCACCACAAATTTAAGATAAATGTAACATAAATATATATATGACACTTGTGCACTTTCCTCACCTGCAAATGCAGAAGAAATACAGTTTCTGATGAGTATTGGCTCTCTTTGCTGCTATCTTGACTCCTCTCATGTTTACTGTTTACTTCCTTGTACGCCAGGAAAACAGCACCGATCTCTCACATTACAGAGCCAATACTGACTACTACTGATGAAAATGGGTGTCGCCCTACAATTACTTAGGATTTTTTTTAGATGTAACACAAGACCTTTCAATTTCTATTAATGCAAAAAATCATAGTGGTGGGACCAAACTAATTAGAAGAACTACTAATTCTGGACATCATATGAACTATTAAGATGTCCAGGGTTCCACACTACACCAGAAGATGCAAACCACTCATGAGCAAGAAGAATAGGAAGGCCAGGCTTGAATTTGCCAAAAAGTACAGAGATGAGCATCAAAAAATCAGGGACAAAGTTTTATGGACTGATGAGAAAAAGATGAACCTTTACCAAGGTGATGGAAAGGCTGAAGTTTGGAGAAAGAAAGAATCTGCTCATGATCCCAAACATACAAGTTCATCTATGAAACACAATGGAGGTGATGTCATGGCTTAGGCTCACATGGCTTATTCTGGGATGAACTCATTAATCTTCATTGATGATGTAACACATGATGGCAGCAGCAAAATGAACTCAGAAGTCTACAGAAACATTTTGTCTGCCAATTTAAAGAAAGATGCAACCACACTGATTGGTAGATGCTTCATCGTGCAGCAAGATAATGACCCAAAACACACTGTAACAGAAGAGTTCATCAGGGGCAAGAAGTGGAAGGGTTTAGACTGGCCAAGTCAATCTCTATAGACTTAAACCCAATAATGCTGCATTTACCTGCTAAAGAGGAGACTGAAGGGAGTAACCCCCAAAACAAACAACAACTGAAAGAGGCTGTTGGGAAAATCTGGAAAAGCATCACAAAAGAAGAATGCAACAGTTTGGTGATGTCAGTGGGTCACAGGCTTGATTCAGTTATTGCAAGCAAAGGATTTGAAACTAAATATTAAGTCTTATTGACTTTAATCTGTTTTAAGTGAATCTGTTCCAATATTTTTGCTCACCTAAAAATGTGGTGTTCCATTCCAAATAATGCTATCTTCTAAGTTGTCTATCAGATCCAGATGTAAATACCTGGAAATAAAAGCTGAAATGTTGATCTCTTGTCTCATATACATCACTCAATGTGAAACCCAAATGTTTTCAATCTACAGCAAAAATAAAGGAATGGGCCTCACTGTTCCAATACCTTCTAAAGGGATTGCACATACAGGATTCATATGATGACCACTATAAACAGTATGAACAATGTGTAGGACATGAGATGGAGATACATGCAGTTTATACACAGTAGGAAGTCTGTGGTGAACATGGAAGGAGGTTTGTAGGGGTGTTGGGGGAAGTGCTGGTGGTCCATGGAAAATGGAGGAGGGGATGTGGAGGGGGTGGGGAGTGTTTGGGGTGTCACCATGATGCAGAGGTCAGTAAAGTGAGAGCTGAGGGGAGGAAGCTGTTCCTGAGTCTGCTGGTCCTGGAGCACAGATTTCTGTAGCACCTCCAAGATGGGAGGAGGACCAGCAGACTGTTTCCAGGATGGGAGGTGTCCCTGATGGTGCTGCTCCACAGGCACCAATGGTGATGCACAGTCTTGATGGGGGAGTGGAGTACTGATGACACATTGGACACTTTTCACCTTCCTCTGTAGAGCTCTCCAGTCTGAAACAGAGCAGTTACAGTACCAGACTGTAATGCAGCTGGTCAGGATGCTCTGGATGGTGCATCGGTAGAAGTTCACCAGGATCATTGCAGACAAGTTGATTTTTCTCAGTCTCCTTGGGGAAAAGAGCTTGATCTACAGTCGCAAATATACTCCAGTTAGTGTGTTGAAATCAGAGTTGTAGTGCAGAATCAGCTTCTTCTGTCGTCATCTTAACTCTTCTTACTGCTGCTTTAGTTAAGTGGTGAGTACTTGGGGAGAAGGTACACTAATATCTGCTTTAATTAACATGACTATTTAGATCCATTTTAAGTCCATTTCAGTGGTCAAACATGCAGCTTTCTGCTCTTACAGGCAATGAAATTTGAAATAGATCTCATGAAATTTCTTTTGTAGTTGATTCCTAGCTAGAAATTGTTTTGACCATGTGAATTTGTAAATCTAAAACGGAACAATATTGATTATCATATTGAGAAATGAAAAGCAGGTTATCATCTGCTTCAAGTGAACATGAATTTGATCTTGTATTTGAAACTATATGACCTAATATCACATCAACTTTCCTATGAAGAAAAGAAACATCCATAAACAGTGACATTTCATTGTGAACTGGGTGATTTCATCAAACTGAAGAAGTTCTTGTGATTTGACTGAAAGCATGAATATAATTCTGTCTGGTCTTGTCTTTATAAATCTTATCAGTTAGTGGATAAACATTGTGAAGACATTTGTTTGATGCAGTAAAAAATGAGCTTGTGTTCTGAGTGCATCTGATTTTCAAGAAGGACATCAGTTGTTTATTCAGCAGTTTTAAGTAGGTGCATAGAGTTTCTCACGTATCCTCTTGTATCTACTGCTTTTTAAAATTCATATTCATTTTGAACTCTCTCTTTACGTAATGCAACTCTACATGTTCAAGATACAAAAAAATTTAGTTTTGAGGGATAGAGAGATTTGATATGTGCTGATGGTGGAGATTTCTTTTGCTGATTTGTGATTTTCATGTTTTCTTCACAAAGAATAGAGATGAAATAACTGTAATCCAGAGTGAAGCTGAGGTCAAAGGTCATTCAAGAAACTTTTCTTATAATGTGACCCAAGTCAGATCCTCTGATTATTTGTAAAGTAAATAAATAAGCAGAGTTCATTTCAGATAATGACATGGAACTACAATGTTACATGAAGAGATGGTGAGAAGCTGTGATGGAGAAAGTGATGTGACTTTCATGAAGGCAGAGATATTATTGTCAGTAGCTCGTCTTGATCCATGTGTGTGTGTGTGTGTGTGTGTGTGTGTGTGTGTGTGTGTGTGTGTGTGTGTGTGTGTGTGTGTGTGTGTGTGTGTGTTCAGTGAACTGTATCAGTCTGTTCACTTTCTGTTCAGTCTGACTGAGGGAGGTTTTTGTACGATGCTTTTTCACTGTGTGAACGAATGCTGACTGTTGATGTAGAATTGACCCATACAGTAATAAACTGCAGCATCTTCAGTCTGGACTCCACTGATGGTCAGACTGAAGTCAGAGTTTGATCCTCTGCCTGTAAAACGATCTGGAATCCCTGATGCTCGAGTGCTGGTGATGTAAATGAGTAGTTTAGGAACTCCTCCATCTCTCTGTTGGTACCATGAGAGGTGGGTACTATAAATGTTCTGACTGGTCTTACAGCTGATGGTGACAGAACCTCCCAGAGCAGAGCTCACTGCTCCAGACTGAGTCACTGTGGTCTGTCCTCTGGACTCTGAGGATTCAGAGACACAAACAGAAAGCAGCATCATGGTTCTGTGGGCTTCATTTCAGAGGGATGGATGTTGATAGAGGAGAGGAGTCTGATTCTCTGGACTTTACCTGTGAAGCAGCAGCAGAGGAGAGTCCAGATGAGGACGCAGATCAGAGTCATGTTTTTGATGAGGAGGATTTCTGTGTCTTCTGTTGTCATGGAGGACAGCTGTCAGTCCTCCAGAGTTCAAGTGTCAGGACTATAAAGTCTCCCAGAGCAGTGGAGCATGGAGCTGCTGATGCAAAGTGGTTCTCTATGGAAATGTCTGACTGACTCCAGCAGAGACTTGGATCACTGTGAAGATGCTGATTATCAATGGATCAATCACTGGATCAGAGAATTGATGGGAAAGTTTTAGAGAAATATTTACAGAAATATTAGATATTGTATTCAACTTTACTCTTGTGTTTTCTTCTGTGTATCTTTAATGATTCATGTTTTATAAAACATTTTTGTACAGTTCTATCATAACAACAACTACAAAAAACCTGCATAATTTAGCAATAATTTACTTTAAATGTAAATATTCGAAATAAAAATATAATCTCTGGTCACTTGTATTCACTGTGTTATTTCCAGTTTTGATATCAGATGACAAAATGATGCAAACAGCAAATCCTGTAGTTGAGTTTGTTTGTTTCAGAGTCAGAGAGCCGTGTCTCTCTACAGTCAGAGGTTTTTGTACGACGCCTCAATCAGGTTGTATCACTGTGGTGGACTTTTGGTGGAGGAACCAGACTGGAATTTGGAAGTAAGTCAAATTCAAGTTCTTTTAATTTAGGTGATTTTCTTATTTTCTTGTCTATACTCTTTTATTCATTGTGGCAGGAAAAATAAACTTCATGTTAATGTTAAATTTGCTAACAATTAGCTTTGCAACAGGAGACAAAATTAGTTTTTAAGATGTAAATTTGATAAAATTATTACAATGAATCTAAAACATCAGCCTGGTCCAGGGACAAATCACTTTTTGTATTTCAGTGGTTGAATGTTGAGGGTTTGTAGGTTTAGTTCAGTCTGACAGTCAGAGAGCCGTGTTTCTCTACAGTCAGAGGTTTTTGTACGACGCCTCAATCAGGTTGTATCACTGTGGTGGACTTTTGGTGGAGGAACCAGACTGGAATTTGGAAGTAAGTTTATACTGTATTTAATACGAAATATCTTATTGTAAAAACTTGTTGAGAAACCATATTTGATGGCTTGAAGCAGATAAAAATGGATTTTTTATAATGAAATTAATTTTTAGTATTAATGTTTTTGTTTGTCCTCATGGAGCTTTACTCAGATCAGCTTTTCTAAACTTCATGTCCACATTTCATTTCATACTAAAATTTAATAATTTAAAATCTAGAAAACATAAAACTTTATTTCTGTTCTGACTATAATGATCAACTATTCAAACTTTTTAAATATAACTAGACCGTTTCAAACTCAGCTTCAAATCAAGTTAAATGATGATCAATATACAGAACATTTTAACTTTGTTAGTGTTTTTCTTTACTTTTTCTACTAAATATTTGAAATTACTGTTTAGTTAAGGCGTTTGGTGACTGTAATTGAAGCTATTCTGGTAAAAGTTTCCACATCTGCTAGTTTTATTTCCAGAGCAGTTTAACATATTTCAGATCCAACTGTGAGCTGATTCTCTCTGAGCTGATTTCCATGAGATCTTTCTGAAAGGGAACTGAAACAATGTGTGAGTGAGTGACTGCTGGAGCAGAAAAAGCATCTGACAGAAACTCCTTCAAGGACTAAACCAACCGTCTCACAGTGAAGATGTCCACGTGTGTGATGTTTGATTGACAGCTGTGTGCTCCCTGTCCTCTAAGCTGATTGGTGTCTCCTAGGTGATGTCCGTCCCACCCTGACGGTGCTGCCCCCCTCCAGTGAGGAGCTGCAGCAGGGGAAGGCCACGCTCATGTGTCTGGCCAACAAGGGCTTCCCCTCAGACTGGAGTCTGTCCTGGAAGGTGGACGGCAGCAGCAGCAGCAGCAGCAGCAGCTGGGAGGAGAGCAGGAGCCCCGGGGTGCTGGAGAAGGACGGCCTCTACAGCTGGAGCAGCACCCTGAGGCTCCCTGCAGACCAGTGGAGGAAGGTGGTCTCTGTGAGCTGTGAGGCCACCCAGGGCTCCCAGACTCCACTCTCAGAGACACTGAGGAGAGACCAGTGTTCCCAGTCCTGACTCACTCACTGGGACTCTCATTCTAGTTTGACTCTGTTCCTAGTTTTTACCATCTTTAACAAACTTTCTTTCTAATTTCGTCTTTATTGTGTTCTCTGCTTGATGTCACCCTCATGATTTCAAAATTTTACCATAAAATTGAATGTTTAGTTTTAGTGTTTGACATCTTTCTTCCTCTTTTGACTTCTCTTGTTTGGTATGTCCACCGCAAAATAAGAACATTGGGGCACTTAGTTAACACAAATTGAAAGGAAAATGTCAAATTATTACTCTTAGAATTATTCAGGACAGTCAAAGATGCACTAGATTAGATTAGATTCAGCTTTATTGTAAATGCACAGAGTACAAATACTAAGAAAACGAAATGCAGTTTAGCATCGAAACAGAAGTGCACAAGTAGATGTAAAATGTATTATTTACAGTATGGTATATACAGTATGCTGCAGTATAAACTGAATAAACTATGGACATTCCACCAGGAACACACTACTGTATGAATATATGTGAATATATAGATGTGGATACAATATTGAAAAGATAAACTGGTTCACCCAAAACACTGACAAGTAAGCAGAGCAACACTGTATTTGCAATCCAGTGCAGAGAAGAGTGCACAGACATGTACATAGGAGAGACTAAACAGCACTCTGCTCTCTTGTGTTGAGTCATACACAAGTGTATGACTCAACACAAGAGAGCAACTCCTCAGGAACAGACTCAGCTCTTCACCTGCATCTGAAGGATAAAGGATGTTCCTTTGAAGACATCAGTGTACACATTTTGGACAGAGAGGACAGATGGTTTGAGAGAGGAGCAAAGGAAACCATCTAAGTCAAACTGGGACGGCCATCACTAAACAGAATAGGGGGTCTGTGACACCACTTATTAAGCACCTATAATGCAGTGAAAGGTCTCTCCCCAGAAAGTTTCACCATCATGAATATTTTGAGTCACTCCTGACTCGGCAGATTCACATCCTTTGTTGACAGTTCCTCCACCATGATTGCTGTCTATGTTGTTGGGCCAACTGGTATAACAACATTCACATCTGGAGCAATGGGAGTTTTGGGTCATTAATGGGCCGTTAGCCATGTGAGCTGGAGTGACTATAAAATTCTGAAACTCTCAATCAGTCCGTTAGAACTGAAGAAGACTCTTGGGTGAGAGCTGAAATGTCTTCAAGAACCTAAAATAGAAGAACAGTTCCTTTCTACTGAAGCTTCAAGGATGCTCTGCCTTGTTCCCGCTGATATGGATGGGGTTGTCTAAGCAGCCTTTCATTTTCCTTGAGTCCACAAAGAACCAACCACAGATGCATCGTCTGCAAACATGATAATTGTTGTGGAACCATGTACAGGTGTGCAGTTGCAGGTGAACAGTGAGCAGAGGAGAGGACCCCGCATACAGCCTTGTGGGATGCCAGTGTTCACAGTCAGTGATGAGGATGTGTGATTGTCTAACCTGACAAACTGGGGTCTGTTGGTTAGGAAGTCCAATATCCAGTGGCAGTGCAAGGTGTTAATGCCAAACTCAGTGAGTTATCAGTTTGGAAACGATGATGGTTACGAATGCTGAGCTGAAGTCAAAGAACTGCAATCAGAAGTAGTTGTTGTTGTTGTTGTTGTCCAGGTGGAAGATGGCAAGGTTGTTCTGAGGCAAGGCAGGACCAGCCTCTTGAAGCACTTCATTATAATATGGGGGACATTAACTGGGCGGTAATCAATCAGGTTTGTTGCTGAGGAATGTTGTGGCCCTGGCTTGATGGAGGTTGTTTTCCAGCATGTGGGGACAGCTGCTTGTGACAGTAAATGGTTGAATACGTCAGTGAGGACCTCAGTCAGCTGCCCAACGCAAACTCTTACTACAAGTCAAATATACTCCAGTTAGTGTGTTGAAATCAGAGTTGTAGTGCAGAATCAGCTTTCTCTGTTGTCATCTTAACTCTTCTTACTGCTGGTTTCACACTTTAGTTAAGTGATGAGTACTTGGGGAGTAGGTACACTATTATCTGCTTCAGTTAACATCACTATTTAGATCCATTTTAAGTCCATTTCCGTGGTCAATCATGCAGCTTTCTGCTCTTACAGGCAATGAAATTTGAAGTAGATCTTATGAAATTTCTTTTGTAGTTGATTCCTAGCTAGAAATTGTTTTGCCCATGTGAATTTGTAAATCGAAAACGGAACAATATTGATTATCATATTTAGAAATGAAAAGCAGGTTATCATCTGCTTCAAGTGAACATGAATTTGATCTTGTATTTGAAACTATATGACCTAATATCACATCAACTTTCCTATGAAGAAAAGAAGCATCCATAAACAGTGACATTTCATTGTGAGCTGGGTGATTTCATCAAACTGAAGAAGTTCTTGTGACGTGACTGAAAGCATGAATATAATTCTGTCTGGTCTTGTCTTTATAAATCTTATCAGTTAGTGGATAAACATTGTGAAGACATTTGTTTGATGTAGTAAAAAATGAGCTTGTGTTCTGAGTGCATCTGATTTTCGAGAAGGACATCAGAGTTGGTATATAGAGTTTTGCATGTATCCACTTGTGTCTATTGCTGTTTAAAGATTCCGATTCATTTTGAACTCTCTTTATGGAATGCAACTCCACATGTTTAAGATAATTTGCTTTGAGGTTTTAGGGATGGATAGATTTTATTGTGCTGATGGTGGAGATTTCTTTTGTTGATCTGTGATTTTCATGTTTTCTTTAAAAAGAATAGAGATGAATCCAGAGTGAAGTTGAGGTCAAAGGTTATTAAAGAAACTTTTCTTATTCTGTGACATAAGTCAGATGATCTGATTATTTGAAAAGTAAATAAATAAGCAAAATCCATATGAGATAATGACATGGAACTACAATGTTACATGAAGAGATGGTGAGAAGCTGTGATGGAGAAAGTTATGTGACTTACATGAAGGCAGAGATATTATTGTCAGCAGCTCGTCTTGATCCGTGTGTGTGTGTGTGTGTGTGTGTGTGTGTGTGTGTGTGTGTGTGTGTGTGTGTGTGTGTGTGTTCAGTGAACTGTATCAGTCTGTTCACTTTCTGTTCAGTCTGACTGAGGGAGGTTTTTGTACGATGCTTTTTCACTGTGTGAACGAATGCTGACTGTTGATGTAGAATTGACCCATACAGTAATAAACTGCAGCATCTTCAGTCTGGACTCCACTGATGGTCAGACTGAAGTCAGAGTTTGATCCTCTGCCTGTAAAACGATCTGGAATACCTGATGCTCGAGTGCTGATGCCATAAATGAGCAGTTTAGGAACTCCTCCATCCTTCTGTTGGTACCATGAGAGGTGGTTACTATAAATGTTCCGACTGGTCTTACAGCTGATGGTGACAGAACCTCCCAGAGCAGAGCTCACTGCTCCAGACTGAGTCACTGTGGTCTGTCCTCTGGACTCTGAGGATTCAGAGACACAAACAGAAAGCAGCATCATGGTTCTGTGGGCTTCATTTCAGAGGGATGGATGTTGATAGAGGAGAGGAGTCTGATTCTCTGGACTTTACCTGTGAAGCAGCAGCAGAGGAGAGTCCAGATGAGGACGCAGATCAGAGTCATGTTTTTGATGAGGAGGATTTCTGTGTCTTCTGTTGTCATGGAGGACAGCTGTCAGTCCTCCAGAGTTCAAGTGTCAGGACTATAAAGTCTCCCAGAGCAGTGGAGCATGGAGCTGCTGATGCAAAGTGGTTCTCTATGGAAATGTCTGACTGACTCCAGCAGAGACTTGGATCACTGTGAAGATGCTGATTATCAATGGATCAATCACTGGATCAGAGAATTGATGGGAAAGTTTTAGAGAAATATTTACATGAATATTAGATATTGAATTCAACTGGACTGTTATGATTTCTTCTATGTATTTTTAATGATTCATGTTTTGGACAACATTTTCATACAGTTCTATCATTACATCAACAAGGCAAAAAATCTGCAGAATTCAAGTATAGATTAACTAAAAGTTTATATATTTGAAATAAAAATATAATCTCTGGTCAGTTGTATTCACTGTGTTATTTCCAGTTTTGATATCAGATGACAAAATGATGCAAACAGCAAATCCTGTAGTTGAGTTTGTTTGTTTCAGAGTCAGAGAGCCGTGTCTCTCTACAGTCAGAGGTTTTTGTACGACGCCTCAATCAGGTTGTATCACTGTGGTGGACTTTTGGTGGAGGAACCAGACTGGAATTTGGAAGTAAGTTTATACTGTATTTAATACTAAATATGTTATTGTAAAAAACTTGTTGAGAAACCATTTTTGATGGTTTGAAGCAGATAAAAATGGATTTTTTATAACGAAATTAATTTTTAGTATTAATGTTTTTGTTTGTCCTCATGGAGTTTAACTCAGATCAGCTTTTCTAAACTTCATGTCCACATTTCATTTCATACTAAAATTTAATCATTTAAATCTAGAAAACATAAAACTTTATTTCTGTTCTGACTATAATGATCAACTATTCAAACTTTTTAAATATAACTAGACCGTTTCAAACTCAGCTTCAAATCAAGTTAAATGATGATCAATATACAGAACATTTTCACTTTGTTAGTGTTTTTCTTTACTTTATCTACTAAATATTTGAAAGTAATCTTTAGTTCAGACTTTTGGTGACTGTAATTGAAGCTATTCTTGTAAAAGTTTCCACATCTGCTAGTTTTATTTCCAGAGCAGTTTAACATATTTCAGATCCAACTGTGAGCTGATTCTCTCTGAGCTGATTTCCATGAGATCTTTCTGAAAGGGAACTGAAACAATGTGTGAGTGAGTGACTGCTGGAGCAGAAAAAGCATCTGACAGAAACTCCTTCAAGGACTAAACCAACCGTCTCACAGTGAAGATGTCCACGTGTGTGATGTTTGATTGACAGCTGTGTGCTCCCTGTCCTCTAAGCTGATTGGTGTCTCCTAGGTGATGTCCGTCCCACCCTGACGGTGCTGCCCCCCTCCAGTGAGGAGCTGCAGCAGGGGAAGGCCACGCTCATGTGTCTGGCCAACAAGGGCTTCCCCTCAGACTGGAGTCTGTCCTGGAAGGTGGACGGCAGCAGCAGCAGCAGCAGCAGCTGGGAGGAGAGCAGGAGCCCCGGGGTGCTGGAGAAGGACGGCCACTACAGCTGGAGCAGCACCCTGAGGCTCCCTGCAGACCAGTGGAGGAAGGTGGTCTCTGTGAGCTGTGAGGCCACCCAGGGCTCCCAGACTCCACTCTCAGAGACACTGAGGAGAGACCAGTGTTCCCAGTCCTGACTCACTCACTGGGACTCTCATACTGGTCTGACTCTGTTACTGCTCTCTGTTTGCTCTCTGTAATTCTCTCTTTTATATCTTTTTGTCTTAATTATTTTTTTCAGACTAAACAAAGATTATAACAGCCATTTCTTCCTCTTCATAATGAAACAGTTCATGTTTTCATGCAATAAAGCCTTTTGTCTTCAAATCAAGTGTTTCAGTCTTTGTATTGAATCAAACATCTTAATGTTTCATAATCTGCATCAATTTAAGTAATGATTAAATATTATGAAATACACCATATTATATAAAATTATCTTTTTATTTTCAGAGGCATATTAAAACTGTTAGTAATAAAGTGGGCAATAAACCCATGAAATTTATGTAGATACAATCCCCTTCAAAAGTATTGGAACAATGAGGTCACTCTTATTATTGTTGCTGGAGACTGAAAACATTTTAGTTTGACATCAAATGATGAATATGAGACAAGAGATCAACATTTCAGCTTTTATTTCCAGGTATTTACATCTTAGAAGATAGCATCCTTTGTTTGAACCCACCCATTTTTCATGTGAGAAAAAGTACCGTATTGGAACAAGTGACTGGCAGCTGTGTTTAGTTGCCCTGGTGTGTCCTATTACATTGATTATTCAAACAATAAATAGCTCCATGTCTACATTCAGTTTCAGATTTGGGTTTTTCCTGTTCAGACTGCATCTATAGTTAGAGGTGTAACCAACATGAAAACCAGAGAGCCGTCTATGGGTGAAAAACAAGCAACTGTGAAGCTGAGAGAAGATGGAAAATCAATCAGAGCCATTGAACAAACATTGACCATAGCCAGTACGACCATTTGGAATGTCCTGAAGAAGAAAGGATCTGCTGTTGTAACAGATGTCAGACGGGTAGACTCATGAAAACAGCAGCAGTTGACGACAGAAACATTGTGAGAACTGTAAAGAAAGACTTGAAAACAACTGTTAGTGACATCAGCAACAACCTCCAGAGTGCAGGAATGAAGGTATCACAGCGCCAATCTCTCACATTACAGAGCCAATATTAACTGACGAAAATGGGTGTCGCCCAACAATTACTTAGGAAGAAGCAGGTAAGTTTTCCCTATTTTTAGGTGTGACACAAGGCCTTTCAAATTCTGTTAAAATCTGGAAAAGCATCACAAAAGAAGAATGCATCAGTTTGGTGATGTCAGTGGGTCACAGGCTTGATTCAGTTATTGCAAGCAAAGGATTTGAAACTAAATAGTAAGTCTTATTCACTTTAATCTGTTTCAAGTGTATCTGTTCCAATATTTTTGCTCACCTAAAGATGTGGTGTTCCGTTCCAAATAATGCTATCTTCTAAGTTGTCTATCAGATCCAGATGTAAATACCTGGAAATAAAAGCTGTCCAGATCAGTGGTGGGAAAGAGTAATAAATGTGATGGAAATGGAAAGAGCGACGGCAAGACTAAGGTTTCAAACAAAAAAATTTGAATCTATATGGGCACCGGTCATAAGAGAAAATACATGTTGAAGTAGAACCTACCTAAAAATGTTTGTTTCACCTATCCTAATGAAATGTATTCATTTATTCAAGTATATATTTGTGTGTTTTCCCTAAATACTAGCATGTTGTTGTTTTTGTTTTGTTTTTTTGCTTTGTTTTGTTTTGTTTTTAAAATATACATAGAATTTTCATTTTTGGTATTCAAGCTGAAAACATCATTAGAAGTATAAAGTTTAAACATTATTTAGGGCACAAACGGGTGAAAAGAAAAAAAGAGGTAAAAAGAATACAGAAATATATATAAAATAAAGTTACCAAAATGGGAAGGTACATGTGGATGGACATGTGCGCATATGGGTGGGTGCGCACCTGAAGATCCACATGTATTTCTATACATGTCTGCAAATATATATAATTAGAAAAGGGTGAAGATGGGTATGTATATGTCGGTACGCCTATGTATGTGTTTGTGTGAGTATATATATGTATATATGTGTGTGTGTAGAAGGGCGCAGGGGTTGAGATGCATGTGAATATATAAATATGTCAATACATGTAAGAACTGTCACTGTATATTGCTTATATAGATATGTAAATGTACGGCACTTGAGAATATATGTCTGTAGGTGTACGGAAATATACATGGTTAATAAGATGTGTTTAAAAAAAAGGGAAGAAGAAAAAAAAGAGAAAAAAAAGGAAATGGCAACATAACGAAAATCAACAATAAATATATATAAACCAAAAAGGTGGCACCAAAAATTTAAGATAAATGTAACATAAATATATATATGACACTTGTGCACTTTCCTCACCTGCAAATGCAGAAGAAATACAGTTTCTGATGAGTATTGGCTCTCTTTGCTGCTATCTTGACTCCTCTCATGTTTACTGTTTACTTCCTTGTACGCCAGGAAAACAGCACCAATCTCTCACATTACAGAGCCAATACTGACTACTACTGATGAAAATGGGTGTCGCCCTACAATTACTTAGGATTTTTTTTAGATGTGACACAAGGCCTTTCAATTTCTATTAATGCAAAAAATCATAGTGGTGGGACCAAACTAATTAGAAGAACTACTAATTCTGGACATCATATGAACTATTAAGATGTCCAGGGTTCCACACTACACCAGAAGATGCAAACCACTCATGAGCAAGAAGAATAGGAAGGCCAGGCTGGAATTTGCCAAAAAGTACAGAGATGAGGCTCAAAAAAATCCGACAAAGTTTTATGGACTGATGAGAAAAAGATGAACCTTTACCAAGGTGATGGAAAGGCTGAAGTTTGGAGAAAGAAAGAATCTGCTCATGATCCCAAACATACAAGTTCATCTATGAAACACAATGGAGGTGATGTCATGGCTTAGGCTCACATGGCTTATTCTGGGATGAACTCATTAATCTTCATTGATGATGTAACACATGATGGCAGCAGCAAAATGAACTCAGAAGTCTACAGAAACATTTTGTCTGCCAATTTAAAGGAAGATGCAACCACACTGATTGGTAAATGCTTCATGATGACCCAAAACACACTGTAACAGAAGAGTTCATCAGAGGCAAGAAGTGGAAGGTTTTAGACTGGCCAAGTCAATCTCTAGACTTTTTATATTTATTTTATTTATTTAATTGTTTATTTAATAGGGACAATGCAATTAACATAGCTTCAATACAGTTCATGAATCCGATGTGTTGCATGTAGAGTTTTAGCTACAGCTAATTCTCAACTCCTGTCCCTAGTTGGGCTTTTAAAACAACCAAAACATACAGGATCACAATCCTTTAAAAGTAGAAAATACAAAAAACCTACACAAATACAACCATAACTTACAAAATTAAGATTAAAACTCCTCACAAATCTGTAAAACAAAAGCAAGAAGGAAAAGAAAATGTAAAATGTTACAAATCAATCCAAATTAACTATTTAACCTACAACACTATAAAAATGAGTACAGTTCTGGTTTGCTTTAAGCCACTCCTTAACTTTTTTTGTGAAGGTTTTAATATTAGTTATTGATTTTATTTCAGTTGGTAATATGTTCCAAAGTTTGCAACCTTTGATTGAAAAAGCAGACTGTCCAAAAGTGGTTCTGCGGCGTTGAATCCTGCAGTTTCCTTCCACTGTGCTTCTCAAATCAACTTAAACCCAATAGTGCTGCATTTACCTGCTAAAGAGGAGACTGAAGGGAGTAACCCCCAAAACAAACAACAACTGAAAGAGGCTGTTGTGAAAATCTGGAAAAGCATCACAAAAGAAGAATGCATCAGTTTGGTGATGTCAGTGGGTCACAGGCTTGATTCAGTTATTGCAAGCAAAGGATTTGAAACTAAATATTAAGTCTTATTCACTTTAATCTGTTTTAAGTGAATCTGTTCCAATATTTTTGCTCACCTAAAAATGTGGTGTTCCATTCCAAATAATGCTATCTTCTAAGTTTTCTATCAGATCCAGATGTAAATACCTGGAAATAAAAGCTGAAATGTTGATGTCTTGTCTTCTGCCCTCAGTCAAGTGTAGGGACTTGTAACCTAGGCAGCGAGCTAAACTTGTGTAAAGATGGCTCCAGCAGTGACAGCACACATATACTTCTTTGCTTCGTTGTCTTTACTGAAGTTCATACTTCAACACGTAAACAGTAAAACATACACAAAATGTGTCTTAATAACACAGAAAATATGAAGCTTTCAACAATTGTAAGCAGTATGCTAGCTTGCAGTGAAGAGGCTAACATGAGGCTAACAGAAAAGGCTAGCATAAAAAACGTTTTTCTTTCAGCTTATAAAGGTTATCAAAAAGTACACAAAAGTACCTAAAACATGTACAAAACAATGTTATCTGATGTATAAACTCACAGATTATGATTTATCAAGCTCCTCAACGATGTTTTGGGCAAGGAGATGCGTGGCCTGTTTCACCTCTGAGGTCTTTTCTCTTTCTGCCGTTATAACCAATATGCCTGCTGCTTACAGTGGGCAGCCACTAGGGGGCAGTGTCGCACTATACTAATACCACCAAAGAAGGGGCTGTAAGCCTAGTGGCAATGTCGACATCTACTGGACAAATAAAAAACTACAAAAGCTTCTGAAGTAAACTGACTTAGAGAATAAAATAGAAAGTATACACTAAAAATGGAGGGACAGAATATCTTGTCTCATATTCATCATTTGATGTCAAACCCAAATGTTTTCAGTCTCCAGCAAAAATATGTAATGGTCCCTGGTCCGGCCCCTGCCCTTCCTTCTCCTTCTCCCTCATCTATAATCTTGTCTCTCTGTCTCTTTGTCTTGTCCCTCTGGCTCCCTCTGTTTGCACCTGTTGGTCTCTGCGTCTGTCTGTCTCCCTTGGTCTCTCTCAGTCACTCTCCTGCATTACCTGTCTGCATTCTGCTGATTGCTGTGACAAGAATCGGCTGCAGTAATCAAGCCATTCAACTCACCTGCGTACAATCACACCTCCAGGTATTTAAGCTCTGATCATTCATTTACTCTCCGCTGGACCATAGACTCACATTCCTTCATAGACTCTGGTCCCCTCCTGGGTTCTGTTTTCCCACTGAGCCCTGCCACTTCAGCTCCCCATGGCCTCAGCCCCCCCAGATTGTGATTTGTTTAGCTATTGGTTTGTTAAGTTACTTCTGAGTAGGTTTGATTTAGTTTATTGGTTTTCCCCACAGTCCAGTTTCCCTTTTGAGTTGTTGTAGTTCGTGTGTGTGTGTGTGTGTGTGTGTGTGTGTGTGTGTGTGTGTGTGTGTGTGTGTGTGTGTGTGTGTGTGTGTGTGTGTGTGTGTGTGTGTGTGTGTGTGTGTGTGTGTGTGTGTGTGTTGGGAGGGGGGGTAACTAGGTGAAGCTAATGGGAAGGTTCAGGTGATTATTTTGGCTCACAACTACTTCAGAAGAGTGTGAAACAATTCGACTCAATTCAAACAATTCAACTCCAAATACTTGAGAAAAGTACCTTTAATGTTCTGATAAAGTAGAGAGCAAGTTTCTGAGAAGGTTTTTTAAAAGGTTTTATAAAGAGGTGGGGATTCTGGCGAGGCTGATACTATAAACTTGTGTCAGGACCGTGGGGATGGTTACAGTTAGTCTCCTACATAAATTTGAGGTAATGTTTGTGAATAAGTTCTGTGATCAGCTTGCCAGTGACATGCAAATCAGTTTCAACTGCATTGATCTTTACAAAGGGTGCTATAAAAATACATTATGATCAGTTAAGGACAGCAGACTTTGTAGTTACTAAATTTGTATCTTGTCCTTTATTTCATGAGCAAGTGGCCTTAGTGGTGGCTATTAAGGAGCCAATGAGCTGGAGAAGCAGCGGGGCTGCAACATGCAGTGGAGAGCATGGGGGCTGCTACATGCAGCAGAGAGCAGCAGGGCTGCTACATGCAGCAGAGAGCATGGGGGCTGCTACATGCAGCAGAGAGCACGGGGGCTGCTACATGCAGCAGAGAGCAGCAGGGCTGCTACATGCAGCAGAGAGCA
>CM049571.1:3743367-3759031 GCA_027123335.1 Amphiprion clarkii | reverse complement strand
CTGAATGCATTACTCAAAAATGAAAGGTAAGGAATTTTGAATGAGAGAAGAGTCTTTCACTACCCTATTCATTTTGTCCACATGACTGTTGTGCATGTCTACTTTGCTTATTCAATATGTCTTCATCAGCTGTGAATTTCTTGTTTTCTCAAGTTGGAATAAATGAATGAATTCATTGTACATTGCTGTGAGACAGATTTGTAATGGAGTAGGCTGTTTTCTTCCCTTAATGCTGTCATTGAAGACTCACCGTTTCTGATTTTAATTGGAGTTTGAATAAAAAGCACATGTACACACTAACAGTAAATCCTCATCAGTCAGCTTCACCTCCTGCAGCAGATGGTGAGACTTTGTTCTGGCAGGATGCTGTAATATCAGACTTTCTTTTGGCCTTCTGTCTCCATTAGATATAGATAGAGGATGGGATGAGAGTGAAATGGAAGAGATTCTAAAAATATTCTCATAATTTAGTGTGGACACTTTTGAGTAAACCAGGATGGTTGTGACGACTGAACTCTCATCCCTCTTCAAATATTTACCGCTATACTCATGAACAAACTCTTAAGACTCAGTATTGAGGAGCATATATATATATATATATATATATATATATATATATATATATATATATATATATATATATATATATATATACATACATACACACACACATACAGGTGTGTGACGTATATCACATACACAACTCTGATTTGCATGTGTATAGCTCACAGCATTTTCATTGACACCGGAAAGCTTCCCCCGTCCTGGGGGCTGGAAGATCAGCTGTCCACGTCAATTCCCAGCAATTCTCAGTAGTTTTCTGTGCTGCCTGTGAATTGCCATTTACTGCCGCTAACTTGACATTCCACGGCACTTTACAGTGCCGTTTACTGACGAAAATTCCTCCTTTCATGCAGTAAGCAGTGGTGACCTTGACTGCTTTGTCCTTGATACTGTAGTTTGTGATGCAAATGATAACATAGCGTCACTCTGTCACTGAGCATGACCAACATATAGAAAGCTATGGAAATGGTATATTTTCAGCAAGCAAAATATTCTGCATATTAACACAGGTATGACGAGGACTATTTTGACTATCACAGCTTTACCTTGCAAAAAATTCTAGCTTGTTGCTGCTTCCCAAGGTAGGCAATTCCCTGAAAGCTCCACCTGCTTGACATTTATCAGTTAAGTTGGACTTGATCTTCCACATGGCTCAGGGGAAGTCCATCCACTTAACCACCACCTGTTTGGAAAACAGCTCTTCTCTTATGAGCCAGTTTTTTTCTTCCTTCAAGTATTGCCGACTAGGGCTGCACAGTGGCGTAGTGGTTAGCACTTTCGCCTTGCAGCGAGAAGGTCCCTGGTTCACGTCCCAGCTCGGACCTGGAATCTTTCTGCATGGAGTTTGCATGTTCTCCCTGTGCATGCGTGGGTTTTCTCCAGGTACTCCAGCTTCCTCCCACAGTCCAGAAATATGCTGAGGTTAATTGATTATTCTAAATTGCCCGTAGGTGTGAATGTGAGAGTGATTGTTTGTCTCTATATGTGGCCCTGTGACAGACTGGCGACCTGTCTAGGGTGTCCCCTGCCTTCGCCCGAGTCAGCTGGGATAGGCTCCACCCCCCCCGCGACCCTAGTGAGGATTAAGTGGTGTATAGATAGATAGATATTGCCGACTATTTTAACAGGACTTTTTGAAAAATATATTAGACCTAAGTTGAGAGGACAGCATTGAGTTTTTAAGATGAGGCTTGCATGTTTGTTGCCTCTTAAATTAATGCACAGAGTACTTTCTTTTGTTGTTGTTTTTTTTTACAAAATGAAACACCCTCGTTTATCAGATTTCAAACAGTAACAGCTCATTCACCTGAACCTTAGCTCAGCTGTAACCATTTTGCAGTGTTCTGTGGCTCTTATGATTTGGCAGTTTTAGTAAATGTACACCTAAATTATGTTAACAAGCCATGAGCATTACGCGCAGCAATTCTCATCCTCTGTCGGTCTATAATTCTTCAAAGTACATTTTTCTTGAGGCAGTTTGGACTGCAGATGGAATTTTTGTGAACTGGTTTAATATCACTTGTCAGACTTCTCTGAAATTAACCTTGTATCAGAAGGCATATACTGTTCAGCATACATGACAAAATAACCTTAATTGTTTATGCAGAACATTTAAAACGACAAAAGTTGTGCTTTTTATTTCAACTAAAAGAACAACAATTACGAGACTACATATTTAAATGACTGAAAAAAGCAGAAAGTTTGAATAGTCATCAACACAACATTTAGTTGGAAAATAAAAACTACAAACACGTTTCCATAATGCAGATTTTCTTCCCACTTTCACTACGTGCTTGGTCAAAGGGAGCTGTTGTGTTTGCTGAGTTTTGTTTATCATGTTATATTGCAAATGCTTGAGTTTACTATGTGTAAGCAGCTGCAGTGCAAGTGGTCTCATTACATGCTGTTCACCAAGCTTTCATCCCAAAACCGATGTCCCAATACAACTAGACTGCATTCTCACATCTTCATTCTTTACATTTTGCAAAAAAAAATAAAAAATTCTAACTGAAATTTAAAGCTGTTGCATAGCAGGAAAGGCTTCCAGCGTGTAGGTCATGGGGAGCAAAATAGACAGACTTTTCACAACTTCCAGCAGGGTAACGTCACCATCCTTTCAGGTGGAGGCCTTCAATACTTCAACAGCAAGGATGTATTTGTCTCATGTTAAGTAGCAAACATTAGCACTACCCTTGTATATACTACCTAGTATGAAAGCTTTCCACCTCGAGTCTCAATGCAACTGCAAAGTTGTGTCATATACTTCAGGGAATTCAGACACACGCAGCATTGGCTTTTTCTGTCGCTGCATCGTATGTGAAAGCAGCTTTATTCTTAGACTCAACCTTTATCTGCATTTGTTGTTTAGTTTTGGCTTTTTATGCATTGTTTGTTAGGTTTAGACATCAAAAATGTGTGGTTTCCCACATCTGTAGCCTTGTCTTTCCCTTGTCATGTGCCATCTTGTGAGTCTTAAACTGTAACTAACAGCTTATATTCCTGTTAACAGCACAACTCAGATTCACATGACTGCAGCGCTTGTAATTTCACAGCTTGGCATACTGCATCTGTGAACCATCAATTCGTAGTTATAAAGTGACAGAAATTCAGCTCTCTTGTTATTGCTGCGAAGCAACCAGCACCACACTCAGAGAGATTAAATGTTTCATCTTTCACAGCTTTTAAAAATCCATGTCCCCTCTTCCAGTTTACAAAGGGGGCATTGTTCATGACATCATTGCTGCTGTGATTATTATAGAGTTTTTTTTATTTGTCTTGATGTTGCTTTCCTGGCCAGTTCTACTCTAAACAGGCTTCTCATCACAGCTGAACTACCAAGTTAAACAAACAATAAATTCGGCTTCCCTGAGCAAACAAAGGTTAAAAGAACCTGTTGCTCTGTCATGCGTTGCAACATTTCCTACCCAAACAGGATTAATGTTGATGGATATTTGCCAGAAAGAAAACAATTAATTCAAACTGAATAAAAGGAGCCTGGATTAGTGCTTCTTATGGGTCTTTGTGTACATACAGTAGCATATGAATTCAATTAGAGAGTAGAAATATAGAATGGATATAGCAGTTAGTCTTTTTAATGCGTCACTGTTGAGTCATGAAAGCAGAGTATTATTTTGAATGTTTGGGCATACAGCCTGTATTGTGTATGGAATATAGGAACTGTGATTTGCAGAACACTGGGTTTCTTTGAAATACTGTTGAGTGAAATTCAATGATTATATAATGCAGATGAAGTAAACTCTAGAGTTAATATTGAGAAAAAATAACTAAAAAATGTTCTGATGCTAAGCTTTAGAACATTCTAACTTTAATCAGAAAAAAAAATCTTATTAACAAAAGTGTTAAATTACCCCTTAAGGGACAAAAATTGTTAGACCTTTATGGTGTTTTTAGGTCTAACAGTAGAACCAGTCTTTGTCTTAGAGTGTTACTGGGTCTGAAGTGCACAGGTAGGTTATGTTTTTCAGATACTCCAGCAACGTATGGTATAACAGTGTTGTTCCTCTTGTTTTCTTCACTGTTTGTTGTGGTGTTGTATTTCCTAGATCTTTTTGTAGATTTGATGAAGGCCCAGTTGGGGTAGACACAGTTCCTCAGAGCTTTCCTAATGTAGGAATGCTCATTCTACTTTCCATCGGCGTTGGAAGGAACATTCTCAACCCGGTGCTTTAAGGTTCTAATGAACCCTAGTTTATGTTCCAGTGGATGGTGGGAATCAAACAGCAGATATTGGTCTGATTGTCTAGGTTTCCTGTAGGCTTCAATGTTGAGGGCTCCATTGTCCTCATCATGTACTGCACAGTCCAAAAAAGGCAGCTGGCAATTCTTCATATCTTCCAGAGTGAACTTGATGTTGATGTGCTCTATGAAGACTTGTACTTCTTGGGCTTTGATTTTGACCCAGGTGTCGTCCACATATCTAAACCAGTGGCTAGGAGTTGTTCCGTTAAACATGCTCAGAGCTCTGGTTTCTACTCCCTCCATGTAGAGGTTTGCCACAATGAGTGACACCGGAGAGCCCATGGCGCAGCCTGTCTGTAGAATCCTTTGTTGTATTTCAAATAGGTGGTGGTAAGGCAGAGATCCAGTATGGTGCATATCTGATTAAGGGTGAGGTTGGTTCTGTTCCCTACAGGGAGCTGTCTTGCAGGAGGCATTTTCTGGCAGTCTCCACTGCCTCTGATGTGGGAATGCATGTGAAGAGCACTGTGACATCAAATGAAACCATCTTGGACCAGTTTCACTCTTTGAACTTTGCTTGCAAAACCAGTGGAGTTCTGTATATGGTGCGTGGTTTTGTCTACCAGCGGTGCTAAAATTGATGCTAGGCATTTTGCAATATTGTTGGTGACCAAGTTGATCCTGCTGAGGATGGGTCTAAGTGGTGCTCCATCCCTGTGTATTTTTGGAAGGCCATACATGTATGTCCTCCCCAGGGTAGGGTCTGTAGTACTATGGGCAGTCTATGGCTTTTTCTTTTTCCAGCTGTTGTAGGCACTGTCGCTGAGTAAAGTTGTGCTTTTCCTGTGATAGTCAGCAGTGTTGAGTACCACAGTGCATCTACGTTTATCAGCTGGTGAAATTGTGATACTCTTGTCCTTGCTGAGAGATGCTACTGCCCTCCTTTCCTGGGATGTGAGGTTGGGAGGTGGGACTTTAGCATTGCAGAGTGCTGCTGATATTTTTAACCAGAGCTGTTCTGGTTCTGCTTGAGCGAGGTTGTTGTTTCAGATTGTCGTTTCTGTCGCTGTAATAAGATCCACCACTGGTATCCGCTGTGGAGATATGCCACAGTTCTGTCCTTTGGCTAAAACATGCTTCTCTGGTTGAGTTAGTTCCTTATCTGATCACCCGTCTTCCAGAGGTGTCCAATATTGTGGAAGACTCTAGATTTTCCCGAGCTGATTTGGAATTTGTTCTTACATTGAATCTGTAGTATTAGTACAGTAGTATTGGGAAGTGTAATGCTAAGTACATTGATCTGTTAAAGAGATGGTATTCATTCATTTAGGCTTAGCTGCTTTCTACAGTAATGTTCTTCACAGTTTCATTCAGACATGTGCGCACTATTTTGGAAAATACATTAATTAATGTATAATGCATCATAATGCTCTAATAAATACAAGACTAAATGTAAACTAATACCAACCTCAACAAACAATCAAAATGGCTAATAGCCTAGGTTATTTATGATTTCATAAACAGTGGAAATTCTGTTCATGTGTGAAAATATGAAAATATCGTGACGGCTGTGATGAAGTTCAGGATTCAACCTGAGGACGGCTGCTATGTAACTAACAAGTGAACTGCATCTCATTAGCTATGACTCTGTGACAGCTCACCTGTCTGAGGTGAAGAGAAGTTCACAGTGAGACCTGCCATTTCATCCTGTTTGATCCTTTCTCCATGCCCAGGATACTTTATATTTATAATTAACTAATGACATTACCCCTGTTGTTCCACAAAGAAATGCATGCAAATCTCTGGCTTTACACACACTAATATAGATCCTGCTGCTGTTTAATGTTCACACTAATTTAATGTCCTTACTTAAGCTGAAGCTATTCTACCAAATAATATACAACAGCTTCTGTTCTGAGTATGTGTGAGCAATCAGTCGCTGTAAAGCATGCTATCATATATCGCTTTCAAAGAGATTTGTCAGTATCAGGCATGGAAAAGAGGACCAGACACACCTGTACACACTTGTGACACTTATATGTATGTGTGGAGTTTATTGGTAGTCATCAAAAAAAATGCAAGGATCTTATTATCTCCAAGTCAGATTTTAAGGTTTCACAGGACAAATGTGGAATTGCTAAAACAAATAATAAAAATTAAAAAAAAAAATGTTTTGGTGTGGACTAAATTCTGTGTTGCTTTAAATGTTCTAAGCACATGAGAACATGAGAGAAATCTGTCTAGATGTTGTTGAGCTGTCTTCATCCCCTCTAATGTGTGTATAAATGTGTCACCATATTGTCGTGTCAGCATGAAGTCTGAAAGGGCGATGCATATTGTAGATACCCTACCAGAACATCATTTGTGAGTAGCTTCCAAAAGTGTTATAAATCCCTGCTTCTATGATGAGGTTAGTTTTAGGCTGGTTAGGGAAACATTGTGTGTCGCGTTAAAATGACCTCGCCAGTATAGTCAAGGAACTTTCATCATAAAGGTTACAGTAATAAACACATGAAAATCTCCATGTATCCCTGGAAAAGAGTCATTCTAGCTGTATACATGCAGCTATGAATTTGCAATTTGCAATTTCTTTCTATTACTCTTTACTTACTACAGCAAATCAACAGTAATTCTATGATAACTGTAATAAATACATACATTGGATAAGCTGATTAAAAAAGAAGCAGGACACTTGAAGAGTACGTCCTCTGTTCTTCTGCAGTTCCTTCAATGGCCACTTGAGGGTGCCACCAAAAGTGAGTCAGACCCCACAGACCCCTATGGTAAAATGTCCAACTTTACAGCAGGAATAAACATGTTTACACTACCAGTCAAACGTTTGGACACACCTTCTCATTCAATGTTTTTATTTATTTGCATTATTTTCTACATTGTAGATTAATGACAAAGATTAACACTTTTTGTTACAACATAATTCCATATGTGTTCTTTTATAGTCATGATGTATTCAGCATTAAGCTACAATGTACAAAATAACTAAATAAAAGCCACTGAATGAGAAGGTGTGTCCAAACTTTTGACTGGTACATCCTGAGGCATGTTCACGTCAGCTGCAAGGGAGTTTCATTTTTGTATAACTCACCCTTTTAAATTTTATGAAGGTTTCAAGTTATGCATATTACTGGTGTGGATATTTTTAGTGACCGGTTGGTACAGTCATAGAGCAGTCCATGATCCTGAGACGTTTCCATGACGCTCTCAGCCCACACTCAGCCTCAAAACTGCTTTTAATGAAACCTATAGGAGATGTTACAGAAAGTTTATTCTTTTTGCAGTCATTGTGTGATTAACAATGTACATGTTGATTTGAACAAGTCCCAGCTTACCCAGTACCCTAGAACAGAGGAGGGCAGTGCAAAGTAAACCTGACCCATAGAGCCACAGTGGACACATTAATAGGAAATACACCAGGCTGAAACAAACCAGAACTAGAAAAGCACTCCGAGAGCGCAGTACTCCGCCAAGGCTGCTCAGTTGACGTATCATTTCCAACGGATGAAATCTTTAATAAAAAATAACCTTGTGCTGAGCACAGGTATGTGTTATGCATGTGCATATTATGTCTGAATACCGAATTGCATGTATATTACTCTTATAAAAGTCTGTTGATCAATTCATCACTTCTGGCAAACCTTTGTTTTGCTAGTGTTAAAATAACCGTTCAATCCATGCTTTTATTTTGAAGGTGTCTTTTTATTGTTCTAGGCTTTTATTTTGTCACCATTCCAGCGACGCAGGAAGTGTTTATCTAAGAAGTGTTATCTTGACATGAAGATGCTGCAGAAAATTCACGTAAAGATGAAAGAAAACAGTTTCAGCTGTTGCTCTCTAGCAAAGGATGTGTCTAAACTTAGAAACAGCTGGAATGGAGACAAGCTCTGACGGTGAAGAAAGGAGTGAAGGACAGAAAGGTGGATTTGTGTTCAAAATAAGGCTGATGGCTGAACGTAAATAAAGTCTTGGTGAAACATCAGGAGCGTGACCATCGTCTGGCTGGGGTTTGCTACATTGCGTGACCTAAATATGTAGCAGGAGGCAGGAATTAATGGGACTCAGAAACAGCTTAATCATTTGTTCCTTGTATGATTTCCAACTGATAAACCACAGTCAGTTTGTAGTAGGATGACAATCATGTGATCGTCAGCAGGTAACTGACACAGTGTTAACTTGTTGTCATTGTCATGGTTACCGCAACGCCATGCCGGCAGCTATATCTAGCAATGGGGAATCCTTAACCTTATCCCCGATTGGGATAAGTGAAAAGCCACATTTCACAGTGCTGTAATGTATTTGTGACAAATAAAGGCAAATTCTTCTTCTTCTTCTTCTTCTTCTTCTTATTATTATTATTATTATTATTATTATTATTATTATTATTAACAAAGCCATGGATCCAGACTATAAGCCGCATCACTGTGAAAATCTAATCAGTTGGTCCTTGTGTCATTTCTGACCTTCCCTGGAAAATTCATTTAAACTTGTTGGTCCGTTTTTGAGTAATGTTGCAGACAGACAGACAGATTCACAGATTCACAGACAAATGTATGCAGATCATCACATAACTCCGTCATTCCTTGGCAGAGTAATTATCCTTGAAGGTCATGGAATGACTGTGTTAAAATCCAGTTTTCATTGATTGCTTTCGTGTTTTGGCTTCTTAGTTCTAAGGTTCTGACGGTTTATGTGTCCTGAATGCTTATTCAGCACCACTAAATTTAATGTAACACAGAAATTTAAAACATGCTCAAGCATGTTAGAACTCTGTGGACATGTCTTCCCAAGATGCATCAGTAACTGCTCGTTGTCTGAAAGCACTTTTACAAACCTGCACACAGTGATGGACACAGCAGCATGTGAATCACTGGTTCTCTTGTGTGTGTGCGTGTGTGTGTGTGTGTGTGTGTGTGTGTGTGTGTGTGTGTGTGTGTGTGTGTGTGTTTGTGTGTGTGTGTGTGTGTGTGTGTGTGCGTGTGTGTTTGTGTGTCTCTTCTTGCAATTAAGTTTTTCTAAGACCACTTCAAAATTTAATCATAGAATACTGGATTTTCACCAGTTGTCCCTTCTTCAGTGTGCTCTTGTAAATGCTCTGTCATTTCCCTCCAATTACAAACACATTTCCCCAGAATGAAGAAGAGCAAATTCACCAGCAACATATACTTCAAAGAAAATATCCACAAACATTACCATAAACCTGGTATAAGTGTATTTTCCATTAAATAAATAGTGTATGTCTGTGTTCTTGTATCTGCAGTGAGCTGATCTTGAAAGACATTGTTTCAGGGTTCGTGGGTTAAATTCTCTCTGAACACTGATAAAGCTCAGAGTTTGATACTGGATTCCCAGCAGCAAGTCATTCTAGAACTCTGTGCAGGTTTGTGGGAAGTAAATGAGGGACCTTGTCCTGTGCCTCCTCCCTGTTTCTATTTAACAATTCAGTAATGCAACTCCAAAGTAAATGTGATGAAATGATCTTAATTTGCTTTCTTGCGGAGCATATTTTTGCTGCGTTTGCTCTTTCTCTTGTTGGAGTGCTGTCTCATTCTAGCATAAAAACAAACTGTGTGAGAGATGGCTCCTGGCATTCATTGAATGAAGCGACAGGAGAAGATATTTAGATCTCACTCACCATGTTTATTTAGCAGCAGGTTGAATATAGCATACAGAGCTCTGGGTCTAAACTTCTATCCCTGACAACAACAGAGTCTGACTGACTATCCTTCCCCTGACCCAGTATTATATCCACTTTGACAGTTGCATAAACTTTCAGGGTGTGTCCTTCTTTTGTGTCTGACCGTCCTCCTTGTGTGTGAGGAATCATATTGTTGTTGTGCTTCTGCTCTGGGTGTGATCCTCTGCTCCCCTGCAGCCATTAAGATGATTCCTCTTTGCTCTGGGGGTTGTGGGTCCTCAATAGTTGTTTTGTCCGTGAAGCAGAGTTTCTCATACAACACTTCACCCAGTGCTTTTCTATTACGGTGAGCAATTTAACTAAACAAGATAATATAGAAATCCCACACTCTGCTTGCACCTTTTAGTAGGTTTCATTATTCCTTGTTTTATTAAACAGAGAACAGAAACATGACAACTGTAATAACTACTATGCCCTGTTGTCAAGGTGGACATGAGCTTACAAGCACACACACACTGACTTTTTTTGTTAAACACTAGACTACAAGTGCTTTTGAAATGTGGGAATGATTAATTTTTGTCGCCATGAGTGTAGAAGAAAATGATGTGTATTTGTATGTATCTGGCGGGGTTTTTCTTGGTGTTCTGTGAGGTTAGGTAAAGGATGGGAAGAGAAGCAGGTGGAAGTGTGTGGATTCTCCCTGAGCTTATCAGTGAATGTACTGTATGAAAAGGCCAAGTGAAGAAAATTAAACTGTCACGTTGTTGGACGTGAGGCCAAGACAATAAATATCCTGTTTGCATGGAAAGCATGCTGACATACATACAATGTGCTCAGTTTGCATCTTCTCTGCTGCTGTGGTTTAGTTAAAGCCATAGAAAACAGCCACCGAACGCTGTGGGTTTAGTCTCAACGGTCTTTATTTGGTCTCCTAAAGCAGCAGTGAAAATTCTAACATTCTGCATTTCAAGGTTTTTTCTAAATTTCATGGTATTTCATGGATGCATCCTATAAGAGAATTTAGTGAACATTTGACTTTTCTAGACTGTAAAATAAGATTGACAAGACGAAGCACTTCTGAGGACCTTCTATGATTCTGTGGTGGCGTCAGCCATCATGTATGGAGTGGTCTGCTGGAGCAGCAGCATCACGGCTGCAGACTGGAAGACACTCTACAAACTGGTAGAGAAAGCCAGCTCTGTCCTGGACTGAACCCTGGATCCTGTGGAGGTGGTGGGAGACAGGAGGATGAGGACAGGAGAGATACTGCAGGTCCTTCCTTCCTGCTGCAGTCAGACTTTACAATCAAGCTCCCAGTAGTTCAGTTCATCCACCGACAAACTGTGCAATAAACATGTACATAATGATGCTGTGCAATTTCATAGAAACTGTCCTGCAAATATTGTATTTTTTTCCTTCTAGAAGAAGAAAATATTTATATCTATGCACTGTGTGCTGCTCTCTTTTTTATTCAAATGGTTCAATTTGCTGCTGTTACTGTAAATTTACCCACTGTGGATCAATAAAGGCTTAATCTATCTATCTATCTATCTATCTATCTATCTATCTATCTATCTATCTATCTATCTATCTATCTATCTATCTATCTATCTATCTATCTATCTATCTATCTATCTATCTATCTATCTATCTATCTATCTATCTATCTAAGGGAAAGTTTAAATTGTGGCACTGACTAATTCAGCATTTTAGCATTGCACTCTTCCAAATAAAAACGGGCCAAAATAGATACAACAGAACCTGAAATGCTTCTTCCTTCACTTATATTACTCACAATGACAGCTAACACTTTGCTGAGATACACAATGCTGCAAGAGAGTAAAGTTACTCTCAGGCAGAGATGAAGACTTGTAACCTTCTGACCCACTATGCATTCTAAAGTGACCAGAGACAGTTTGTAAAACAATGTGCAGCTTTCTCTGGAGGCACAAAAAAAGGTGAGATTGAGCCCAGTGCAGTAAAAATGCTGAATGATACGGACCTACGGCTGAATGAACCTAATGATAGGTTGATGGTCAGTAAGCCATGACCCTGTTGTAGCACTGAAACCTCCAGAGGCAGAGAGTCATGCTGAAAGGCCCTGGTTTGAAAAAGGAGCCTAGAGCTCTAGAAATATAACACAATGTTACCTAAAATCATGACATGACTGCTTATATAAATTAGAAATAGGAAAGATCCATCCTGTGGATATGTACCATCAGTTTTCTCCAAACCACGCCAGCTAGGTGAAGATTAGGTTAACCCTTCCACAGGTCAAAATGATGGTACCCAGTGTAGGATGACTGACACGACACAATGCATGTACTTTACTTTGAGTTCATTGTTTCACTTCCTACATTCTGTGCAGCATCTCTGATGAGGTATTTACCACTGAATGTACAGGGTTCTGTTGGAACTGCACAAATATAGAAATAAGTCCACTGCTGGATTGAGCAGTCATGTGATCACAGGCTCAATACTCTTACCTGCACATGGGTTCCCACCAATTTATTCTCAGGGTTTCTTATGAAGTGCATTAGTATGCTTTATCCTGTTTTCCTCCTGTCTCAGAATCTAAAATGCCTCCTACACCTTTTACCCTTAAAAGATGAAAGTAGGAGTGGGTATTAAAGTGGATTTAAGCCATAAAGTGAGTAACTATCCAGACCAGATAAAACCCTCTTGCTCACAAAACACTTCTTCAGCTCATTAAGGGCTGAAGTTGCCACCCAGAGATATTTTTGGAAACAATAATTTGTTAGGAAGCTTTCAGGAGAGAAAACTAAGATCAAGGATTTCCTGTCAGATCTTTACAGTTTGGGTGAAATGCACTAATTGTGGCTAACTGAGGAGAGAAGTTCATCATGCTTCTGTCTAAATCCTTTTGGTTTTGACTGTGTGCTATTTAAGGTGTGTATGTGTAGAAAACAAGTTCATACTTTGTAGTTTGCCAACCAAAATCTTAATTTTTCATTTTTTTCTCAGCAAGACACAATAAGATAATTCAAGACATTAAAAGTTATGTACAAAACAAAGAATGACAGAAAGGATTATGAGGTAAAGCAATTTCAGAAAGTCAAACATAAGAATTGCAATACGTTTGTGTATTTACTTGTTTTCTGAATTGACTGTGACCTTCTGTGCTGTCTAGATTTTGCCTATTTTGTCTTGTTTTTCTTTTTCTGTAAACCATTTGTATTTAGTTATTTTTTGAGTTTTCGGTATATTTCATTATCCTACAAATGTTTTCACATTGGTTTATTCTCAATCACACTATTATGTGAATTTGAATTGTTTTGTCTCTCAGTGTGTATCCTCTTTCCTTGCAGTGTGTTGACCTTTCACAGGTGCTGTAGGAACTACACACATACAGGGTACAATGGAAGTGAGTACATTTGTGTGCAGTATCACTCACACACTACCAGTTAAATGTTAGGACACACCTTCTAATTCAATAGTTTGTATTTATTTGTATTATGTTCTACCTTGTAGATTGACACTTCTTTGTTTACAGCATAATTCCATATGTATTCTTCTATTTTTTGATGTCTTCAGTATTAATCTACAATGGAGACAATAATTAAATAAAAGCCACTGAATGAGAAGGTACGTCCAAACGTCTGACTGGTACCATACATCAAATTATTACCACTGTATGACCTCACAGTAAATGTGTTACTTCTGAGTTAAACAGCAGGTATTTGTCCTTTTGACTGTGTGCTTTGGATTGTGATGCTGAAATATTTGTCTTGTGAAAAGCTTCTGCAGACCAGGATTGTCAGGTTGTCGGCCAGTATTTTGGTCTATCCACAGGCCTTCATGGTGCCTCAATCTGTAAATGTCGTCTCGTCAACACTTTCTGAACTCATGCAGCCTCATATCGTGACACTTCCATCACTGTGGTGGTCCAGGTCAGGTTCACAAAACATGCTGGAGCCCATCTGGGAACAAAAATTGGATATTGTCATTTCACCAATGTGCTCTCAATATTCATCGACTTCTTTTCATGCATTTGAACAATGTTTATCAGCAACATCTGTCTTGTTTTTGTGTGTGGATGCAACCCATAGTGGTTGACATTATGCAGTACTCTGCACACTGAACTATCAAAGAAGTTCTGACTTTCATTAATGACCACTGTGGAAAGTCTGAAGTTACTTTTGTAGCACTGAGTCTCTACTTTGGGCCTGCATTTTCAATATAGTTTTTCAACTTTATATATATTTTTGATTGCTAAGAAGAGGTAGTGATAGACTTCTCAATTCAGAAATAATGTAGTTCTATTCACAATTCTGAATTATTTGAGATTCACTTCTGATGTATACAACATATGTAGCATCTACACCTTAAGACAAAACTCTGATATTCTATTTTTTTTCTGCAGAAATCACAAACATTACTGTCACCCACAGCTGTTACACTGGACAGTAAAATGTACAGTTGTCTGTTTAAAGTCTCACAGGACTAGAGCACACATCTGTCCCTGAAGACCAAGTTTTAATTTGCATTTATTTTCTCTAAGCTGCCAGAAAATTGAATTCCAGCATCGTAGACATATGTGGCAAGGAAGACAGACATTAGCAGCTGCCGGCAGAAACCAAACCATTGTGTTGTCACTTGAAATTGATGGATTGCTGTGCTTCCTGCTCGGAATTACGTTGAGCAAATGTGTACAATTTTTTTTTTTCAAAAAGTAGCAGGAACACCTGAGGATAAAAAAACATTGGTTTCAGCTATTAATTCAATGTGCAGTGGATCTAAACCATTTGCAAAGCAATAAAAAACAAGAAAGCACACAGAAAGCGCAGTACTCCACCAAGGCTGCTCAGTCGTGGCAGAAATCACAGCAACATAGAATGTTAACATTTAATATAGACGTACCCACAAACAGAATGACCTTGGGCTGAGCCCAGGCGTGTCATATGCCTGCTTAAATAAAGGTAAATAATGATAAACAAAAAAATAGTTTGCATTACAGCAAGTTGTTGCATCACAGTCTAAAATTTAGTTTGCATCTGCTTCCCCATAAGATCATGTGGATATTGCTCTGCTCGCTGATTGCTCATTGTGGCACGATAATCTTAATATCATAATGTCATGTGTTTGTATTTTCAAATCTTGTAGTTTATCTGTGAAAAGTGTGAAATTGTGATGCAACACAATTTCAAACTCTGTCTGTAGTGTGTTTCCTTGTTGCTTATTGACTGGTTTAACACGGAAAGATCTAACTTACATTCTCTATGAATATATATCTCTTTCTATTAGCTACAGCTATTCAAGTGAAATTAATAGTATTTTCCTGCAGCAACTTATTGCCATATTTTGTTTCCATCAGTCTAATTACCACAGTCTGCTCTGCATGAAGCTGACTTTGTAAAACTACTTGGGATGTTCTTTTCTGCATCAGTTTTTTTCTCTGCCTGTGTGGTCAGAGTCTGTATCTTTCACCATCTCTCTCTGTTTTTTTCCACTTTGTCACTCTCATTTTTACTGCTCCTCTCTCTGTCCTTGAAACAGAAAACAACAAGCAGCACAGCAACATTAACAGCGTTAGTCTTTCTTTACTTACATACCTCCCGCTCCTCCCTCTCAGCTCAGCTGTTTCCATAGATAACTGAGTAGTTTGTGTTTGCACAAACAAAATCAGCCTTCAGTTTTTAAAGAGTTTGAAACTTTACAGATGTCAATACAAAAAGCCACTTAATGCTCCAAGTACATCAAGTCTCTCCAGCGAACTGTGTGATGTAAACA
>CM049571.1:2973312-3033312 GCA_027123335.1 Amphiprion clarkii | reverse complement strand
TTTCTATATACTGAAATACAATGATATTAACTGTAATTAATTTTCAGCTGATCAGACTCATCTCAGCACAACAAATCTATAACGTGTTTGATCATTTATGTTAAATGACGGTGTGCTTGGGCATTTTTACGTGTGTGTGTGTGTGTGTGTGTGTGTGTGTCATACTGGACAGCTGTGAAATGGACTGTGACAGTGCCTTCAACTGGACTTACTGACTGCCCATGGCAAGCCAGGAGCCCTAGTGGCCCTCTGTCAACACACTCTGTCTTTCTTCCCATCTATCTCTGTCATGTTGTCTCTTTCTGTCCACAGGCTTCAGTTCCTACCAACCAAACACACACACACACACACACACACACACACTCGGTCCGACACACACAAGTACAGAGTTTTACGACATCTAATTAAAGTTAACTGTCATTTCAGCTTCTACAGGCTGTATTTTTTTTTCCACCCACATATGTGCTCACTTTGGCCATCTTCTTCCCATCAGTCACAAATCAGAATGGATGGCTCCTGTGTTCAAGGTGACAGTGCTCTCCACATCAGCCTTGATCCATTACCCACATCCATAGGAGACCATGCTTCCCATAAAGTTAATAAAGCATTGTTTTCCTGTGATTTCTTATCGTCCCTATTCATAAATTTCTATTTTATAAATTCATTATATTTACATAGTTGTCACTCATGTATTTATGTTTTTTTGTTTTTTTTTGGAGGCTGCACAGTGGCTTGGTGGTTATCACTTTGGCATTGCAGCTAGAAGATCCGTGGTTCGTGTCCCAGGATCTTTCTGCATGGAGTTTGCATGTTCTCCCTGTCCATGCCTGGGTTTTCTCCAGGTTCTCCAGCTTCCTCCCACGATCCAAAAACACGCTGAGGTTAATTGGTAACTCTAAATTGTCTGTAGGTGTGAATGAGAGTGTGATTGTTTGTCTCTGTATGTGATAAACTGGTGACCTCTCCAGGGGTCTCCTGCCTTCACCCTGAAGCACCTGCCCCTTTGCCCCCTTTGCCCCCTTTGGCCCTTGATTCCCAAAGTGCCCTTTTGTCAAGTTGTTTTTTTAAATTTTATTTAATTTTGTTTTTTTATTTGTAAGTGCGTGTGTGTGTGTGTGTGTTTGCGTGTGTGATAAAAGTCTCTGAGGCCCAAAATAGCATGTTTCTGTACAGTGTTTCATATTCATGCTCCATGTGCCTCCTTTTAACTTTGAGCACCTGCCCCCCCAAAGGTCTCTGCACGGCCCTGATTTTTAAGATGCTCAGTCAGGCTTTACAACATAGGTATGAGCAGAAACAAAAATAATAAAATAAAATTCAATAAAATAAAATAAAATATATATATATTGATTTTGTAACCTTCCAGAGGGTACGTTGACATGTTTCTGACACTCCTACAGCACTTATCATGCTGTAATATGACAGAGCATGTTTTCCTGCTTCGCTCTCATGTGTTGATGATTGTAATTGTCCACACTGAGTGACAACCTGTATCTTAGAGGAGATAATGAGGCTGCCATTTTGAGCATAATTCTGACAGACGCTTTGAGAAGTCAACACAATTAACAGGCAGAGCACTGAGTAAATTTACTAGCAGGTATATTCCAGAGTGTATTATGTATGGTACTACGTCTGTTTATCACTTCTTCATTCGATTGCCACTCCAAGACTGAAGCATCATAAAGATAAAGACAGACAGAAGTAAATATTAATTTCTTAATGGTGTCAGATTTTATGGTATTCACTCACACAGTGCTGGGAGATAATGGATTCAGGAAAAAAATCATTGAGACATATGCCCTGTAATGCTGTAAGGTAATGCAATGACTCTGGATAACCTTGTTCAGCGAGTCTAATGCAGCTGCACATCCACATAGTGCAACACATCCTCTGCTGTTTCTGTCTGCAGTGTAACTGAAGGAGCTTCCATAGTGATTCGTGTCGTCTGTGATTGAGTTGAATTCTCTACAGATTATTGTCACTATTGTAGTGAGTTAGCCATAATAGGCTGCTGCTGCTACTGTCAAGTTTAAGCATTAGCTGGATCACTTTTAATCCCTTACATACAAACAAGACAGCAGTCTTTGCTTAGTTTGCCGCTGTCCACGTGTTTCATTCATCACTGCATCAAGCACAGTAAACACATGCTTTTTTTCCTTGTGTGTCAGCAACAAGCTTAATAAAGCAGCTGAATCACAAACAGTTGCCTATGTTCTAGATTACAGTGACCAGCTTTGGGTTAAAGTTAAAGGGAAAGTGCTGTTTTGTGTGTCAGTGATAGTGTAAATTCAGCAGCACCCCTAGGTGTCACATCAACAACCCTGCACTTCCTGACCCCGTAGGAATCAGCAATCCATAGTCACTTTGTTTCTCCCATTTCACTTCAAGGAATGTGTCTGATCCAAACAGTTTGTTGTACACAACAGTGATAAATGTGACAAAATCAAGAATGATTATTTAGCCAATTATAGAGTTTACTTTCTGTGTTTTCACCGATTTTTCCTAAATATATCCATAATATATGCAGTGAGTTTTGAGTTGGACTCAAGCACTTGCACTGTGTCTTGCTGCTGTCAGACAGTATTCAGGTTAAAAGAGTAACACAAAAAGCACCAAAACACAATCAGGGAGACAGACAGCAAGACACAAGTGATATTTGGAAAGGAAAGATACTAGAAACAAGATGAGAACAAAAGAGAAACAGATATGGACACATGGCCAAGATGTGAAATTGAATATATTCTATCCAATGTTTGTCTTGTCAGCTGTTTTTTTTTTAAATCTGCCTTTTCCCTGGAGTTCCTTTTTCTTTCCCAGATTTTGTTGAACAAATATTTGTTAATTATACTAATGCTGTTGGCTCATGTTCAAGATGTATGCCTTGTTATGATGCACTTTCTTTTTGAGACTGCAATGCTTCCTCTGAAGCTTCGTTTCTATTTGGAGCATCTGAAACTGTTCCTGAACATTTTCAACCATTTACTCCAGCTTATTCCTAGTTGCTTTAGTTTACTACATCTCAGTCACTACAGATGTTCCATCCTTCATTGCTTGTTAAACAAATTACTACCGGTACACCAGAAGGGTGATGTTGCCACAGAAAAAGGGTTAAAAGCTCTGGCATATTTAGAAATACAGAAACCACTACATGGCACTGTAATGCGTTGTGTGAGTTTGTTTGGTAATGGCTTGGATGTAATGGACAAAGTCCCACAGGCTAGCTTTTAGAAAAAAAAATCCACCTTCAAATCAATCTTCCCTTTTGAAAATTGTAATAGTATTTGTTGGCTTGAGTTTCTAAAAGCACCATGAATATGAAAGAGGATAAGATCTGGGCAGTCCTGCAATATTTCCCTCGCTGGAAAATTGAATGTTAATGTATCCATGTAATATACAGCTGCCAAAAGAAACAAACAAAACTTGGGAAGAAGCCTTTGCAGTGATTTTCTTAATCTGAGAATGAAAGCACAAAGATTAATAACAGTTCTATTGATTGAGGTTGACTTCTTTACTGATAGGACTAATTGCTCTCTATTGACCACTGTAAATGGGGAGATGGCAGTCAAGCTGAACATAATGACAAGCAAACAATAAAGCCAAAATTAGCCAAAATTAACTGTCCATTTAGGTACACAGAGGAATGAAGGGCTTCTTTCACCTGAGTTTCCTTTTGCTTTTGTACGATTTTCTTTGCAGACTGTCAGCTACTCTCAGCAGATAGAGAACACTCTACAGCTTTTCTTTGCAAATATGCCTGGCTGCCACTTTTGACCTTTGAGAGAGTTTTGATTCTTTTCAGTCAGCCAAGGGCCGTTTTGAAGCAAATGCTGTGCCAGCGACCTCTCTGAAAACCCTGCAATTATTCCATTTTACAGCATAAACAAACCCAAGACTGTAGGAAAAAAGGCTATCTATAGACCACAACAAGAAAAGCACTTAGAGAGTGCAGTACTCCGCCAAGGATGCTCAGTTGTTGCATGACTTTCAACTGATGAAATCTTTAAACAACTTGTGGTCGATTTGTAGTAGGATCACAATCATGTGATCATCAGCAGGCAGCTGACGTAGCGTTCACTTGTTGTCATAGTTACAGTGACGCCATGCCGCTGTCTTGCAATGATGCGGAAATCCTGAACAAAGCAGTGGATCCAGACTATGAGCCGCACCACTTGGTTCTTGTGTCATTTCTGACCTGATAATTTCATTTAAAGCTGTTCGTCCGTTCTTGAGTAATGTTGCTAACAGACAGACAAACCAACGGCAATGGTCACGTTCCTTGGCTGAATAATCATGAACTCTAAGCCTCGAAAGACAAACACGTTTTTGCACAAAGGCAACAAACATCTTTGGGAAAAATCTCCTATCAGAAGAAATATGGCAGACATGAGGTTAACTTTGAAATCAAAGTGTCCCTCATGAGAGGAAGGACAAATTAGATACTGGGAGAAAAAAATAGGAAAATGATGTTTCATAATAAATATCATTTTCTGTCCAAGAAAAGTGGGATGTGCTCCTGACATATGTCCATCTCCTACCATGAACTATTCATGTAAGAATAGGTCTCACCCAGAGTGGAAATAATGACAGAGTGCTTTGTGTGGCATGTTTCTCTGTTCTGTTTGGCAGGAAACTGCCTCTCAGCAGGCACTAAGAGATCTTCTCTCCTGCACTGATTCCATCAGGATTAGTGGGGAAATGGCAGAAATCAATGCACTGAGGAGTTGGGCTGTATGTCGAGGATGTCAGGATTGGGAGGAGAAGAACCGATCTAGTGGGGTGGAAGTATTAGTTGTAATCTCTGAACTCAGTCAGTACCAGACTCTCCGTAACCCTCTTCTGCTTCCAAATCCTCACCTTGAGTGAAATTGCACAACAGGTGTTGTATACTACCAGCTAGGCGTTGATCTGGAGGGAATTCATGGATATAGAATATTTGATTAATACTAATGTAATTAGTAGATTGCCCCTCTACCCATCTGCATTCTGTGGAATGCATTTTCCAAAAGAAAATTACATTTACTGGGATCATTGATAGCTTAGGTATACCGTGTTGTGATAAAAATATTTGCTGATGTCTTCTGTTTTTGCATATTTCTCACACTTAAATGTTCCAGATCGTTAAATTAATATTAATATTAATTTAATATTAGACAGAGATAACCTACACAACACAAAATGCCATTTTAAATGATGATTGATTAAAGATTTATCCCTGTGAAACAGCAAGTGGCACCTGAATTTTGGCCCATTTAATTCGGCCACACTGGATGGGTTTCCAGCTTGAACTGCCCCTTTTAGATCTTGCCACAGCATCTCAGTTGGAATTCTGAAAGTCCAGACTTTGACTTGGCCACTCCAAAGCCTTAGTTTTGTTCTTTCTGAGCCACTCAGAGGTGGACTTGTTCGTGTGCTTTGGGTCTTTGTCTTGCTGCGTAAACCATTTGCGTTGAGCTTTAGGTCTAGGACTGATGGTGGAGATTCTCCAGGAAGATTTTCTGACGGAGAGCAGAATTCATGGCTCCATCAGTGATGACAAGTCGTCCAGGTCCTCAAACCATCACATTACCACCACCATGTTTCACTGTTGGCATCATGTTCTTTTTGTGGAAAGCAGTATTAGCTTCACACCAGATATAAATGACCCTTGTCTTCCAAAAAGTTCCACTTCTGACTCATCAGTCTACAAGATGCTATCCCAAAAGTCTTGGGGCTCATCTAGATATCTTTGTTTTGCAAATGCCACACAAACTTTTATGTTCTTTGTCATCAGTAGTGGTTTGCATGTTTCTCCATTTGTGGATAGTGTTCCAGAGTCCCAGAACCTTAGCAACAGCTTTGTAACCCTCCAGATTTATGAATGTCATTGACTTTGTTTCACATCTGTTCTTGAATCTTTTCAGAATGTGACATTATGTGTGACTTTTTGAGACCCTTTAGCTACTTCACAATGACAGACAGCTTCTATTTAGTGAGGTTTAGATTCAACAAGCCTGGCAGTAGTCATATGTGGGTGTGATGGGGAAACTGAACCCAATTGCCATATGAATTTGGTCTTTTGGTAGATTAGCTAAGGGGGCAATTACTTTTTCACAGTGCAAGATGGGGCTGTAGACCATTTTTCCTTCAATAGATTAAATCATTTGATGGCATTTTGTGTTTTCTTGGATCATCTTTGTCTTATGTTAAAAATACATTAAATTAAACTAAATTATAAATTTGTGTGCCCATTTGCAAAAATAATCAAAGAATAAGTTAAATGAAATTAAAGCAAAATTTGAAGAAATAAACAAAGGACATCCCCAGTTCCACCATAAAGTTCTTATGCTTGCTTCTCAAAAAGACAGCTGAAATGGAAGCACCTCTTCCAAGAACCACTAACTCTGTGAGCGTTTAACTTACATGACTTTTCAGCTGTTTGTTGGCTGCTGAACAGTCGCCTCCAGACTGTCACGGAGTGTCAGAGACATTAGAACAGGCAGGAAACACAACAGACCAGGATTACAGTTTGTAAACTTAACAAATAAATATGCAGGGAGCTGGGAAACTGGATGAGAGACTGGACAACAGATGGGGTGGCTTGGAGGTGACTGGAAAATTAAACTAGCAGTGACAAAACACAAGGTAAATGGGGCACAGGAATGGCTCTAGCAACCTCCAGAGGGGAACTGAGTACTAAACAGGAGTAAACTAATCTACAGGAGAAAACTAGAAATGACTATGTCAGCTGACACAGAGTTTACAAAAACAACCATTCCATCTTAAGCAGTAACGTCACGACGGCAGTGTGGAGTGGCTCAGGAAGGTTCTTGACCCAAGGCTAGAGCTTTGAAGCAAGACGGTTGGATGTGGAATGCAGGTCCAGATAGGTGGTGTACATGTCTAAGGTTAATCAGAAAAGAGTGTGTCCAGACGGGAAGCGTATTGGGAATTAGACAGAACAGGTTAAACCAGAGCGAGACAAAGCAGAGCAGAATTAAATGGCTAGAGCTAACCGACTACAGTCTGATCAATGGTCTGGCATCAACTGATGATCTGAGTCAGTGTTCCATGGTAGAAGGTGGAAATCCTTTACTGTATTTGTAACAGCCACACACTGTGAAGCATATGGGACACCTTCGAAACTCTTTGTGTTGGTTGGTTTGTGTTTTGTGTTTAGTTTGGTTTTAAGTTTTTTTAGGGAAGCTCATAAGATTACAAGCCCTTCACTGTCATCGTTAAAATATGGTTGAACTTAAGGAAGAAAACAAACAGTGATCTCCCATGTCCAAGTCCAAGTTATTCATCCACCTGAACCCACCACCTACACTGACTTTGTGGCTCTTTACATTGCTAATATTATATAAATGGACCTTTATTATTGGGCTGTGTTGCTTGAATTTTGAGATATTCTGTGTGCTACAAAAAAGTGAACTGTAGTCAAGATGAAATATCTGAAATCACCGCTTGTTTATTGTCTGACAAGATGTATGTTCTTGAAAGGAGGTGTTAATGTTTTATGTTAGTTCTTTCATGCTTGATTATCCCTTAATTAGCTTTCCTAAGTCCTTTACAAAGAAATCAGTCCACAGGCTATATTTGGCAACTGGAAAAGTCATGCAAGGTCTTCCTTTTTAAAACTCCATTACAACTCATTTACACATTTGCAATAAATATGAATTGCTTCACATTCTTACACATAGAACCTTTAAAATATCTGTGTGTACGGGGCATGTGTTTTTTTTTTTTTTCTTCTTCTTCTTGAAAATTTTCTTCTTCTTCTTTTTGTTTTGTTTTGTTACTCCCTGACTACCCCAGAGAGTCAGGTTATAACAAATGTAGTTGGGAAAAAACACCCTAGAATCCTCGTCTTGTCTTTATTAAAAGACAAGGCAGTTTGTTAACTTCAGTTCTCTTGTAGTATTTTCCATTCAGACTTTGCACATTTGTGTCATTGTCACTGTGGGAAAAAAGACCATTATGCAGCTAATTACAAACAAATTGCAATACAGGTTGTTTGTACTGCATTTGACCAGTATAAAGTACTTCCATTCAATACATGCACCTAGAGCAGTACTATAATGGAAACTTAAAGAGGGAAGTAGATTTCCAGGTTCAGCAGAGTTCGCCTATTCAGCACGCAGCTTCTTAGCCATTTTCCTGGTGTGTGATTAAGGTTAGCGCTCTAGCAGTCGTGCAGCTCCTTTCTTTCCTTTCCTCCTTTACCTTTGCACTCTCCCATACTGCTGCTTTCAGCAGAAATTAGCTCTACTAAGGCAATGACTAATCGCTTCACATTTTCCCTTCAACTGCATTTGCTGGCCAGACCATGGCTGTCTAAATCCATAGGTAATGCTAGCCTTATACGAAAGCCAGACCCCCTCAATCGATAACAACCTGGAGGCAAGGACAGAGATATAGGCAAGGGGAAGCAGAACAGGATGCAGCCTAATTCAATGAAACAGACATTAACCAGAGCTTGCAACACGCCAGGGCATGAGTAATCATAGAAAAATTCATTTTAAAGCCCAGGAGCCCAGTATTGCTTTCAATTAAGGGCAGAGATTAGAGTTGAGTGGGGTGCACATTGTTCTAGTGGGAGGCGGCAGAAGGAAGAGGGAGACTTAGAGCAGGATAAATTCTAAATCAATTTACTGGCTTACTCATGTTGTTGTTTTTTCCATATAGCAGCTTTTAAGAAATAATTAATCCAACAATTAATTTGTTTAGAATGTTTTATTTTTATATTTTTTTTTTAAAATAGCCCCACAAATTTTCAATACACACCTGGTGGAACAGATCTGTCAGATGACACTTGATCATTCTTATTCACTAGTTTGCTAAGCTAAAGGCTATGGCCAGATTCCACTGATCAATATGACTTCCATTAGGTATGAGCAGTAGCACAACATACAGTATTCTCCCAACTGTATTAGCAAGAGTAACTTAAACTCACTACATGAGTCCACTATTGTCATATCACAGTTGGAATATTCCCAAATTTATAATTTTATTCGAAATTATTACATACATTATATATAAATTGACCTTATACTTACCCTAAAATGCGCTTTGTATCATATTTGTTCAACCTACAGGCCTTCTAATGCACATCAGAACAGAGACACAGACTCTGATGAAACCTGGCAAACAGCTATCAAAGATTACATGCATCTTCAAGTTATGTTAGACTAACGCTGTTCCAGTCTAACGTACATTACTGCCTTCACTTCTCTAAAGCTTTCTAGATATGTCCTGGTTCAGTCCCCTGCCACTCCTGCCATCTGTCATGTCTTTTTCACATTCAGGTCAAAGATATCGAACACATGCTCCTACATATGTAACATATCATCATATGTAAGAGAAAAGAGCATCCTGTCATCACAACATTTGGGGTTGTTCCTTGCAGCTGTGGGGCGTCCAGCCAACAGTCAGAGCCTGCTGGGTATTTTTCTTTTTCTTGGTAATTACAGTGGTGTACTTTGGGAGCTGGGGAGTGAACCAGCTCTGCCAAAGATACACATTTACATGCGCCCACATGCACATGTAAATGTATGTATTAAAAAAACCCATTTCTCATCTGCCTCTATTCCCTTTCCGATGTACATATATATGTATCTATTTATCTTGTATTTTAATATTCTGTCATTTTCTGTCTCTCTCAAAGGTTTTGGAATGTTACTGCTGTGTGCTTTATCATACTGCTTTTAAAATGGGATAAAGTTTCATGAAAATTGCAGGCATTTGACCATTAAAATCCAAAAGAATGTACTAATTAAATAGTAATCAGACATGCATATTTATGATTTTTTTTCACTAATATTTATAAGGCTGCAGTTACAAAATAAAAGTGAGTGGGATGCAAGAGATGGTATCTATGCATGCAGTCCTATAAAATGCAATATAAACATGAACACATTCAAAGAGGCACAGTCTTCTAACAGTGCTGGACAATTTAACAGCAGAGCGTTTCTTTATCAGTGGATCACACAGTTATGGAGGCTTCATCTTTTCATCCTGCTTTATATTTGATTTCCTTACAAAATAGCATTAGATTTTCTAACAAAACCGTGTCTGACTATGTTTCTGCTCAAGTGGCGATGTGGAAATCTCCAGACCCTACACCAGCTCTGGTCATTGTTGTCGATAAAAACATGCTGATGTATCTATAGATCACTGAAGCCAAATGAAATAGCTATCAGTTTTAAACAAAAATAATTTATTTAGTTTTAACTGTCATTTGCCACTATATATTAATTACATGGCACAATCCTCAGAAAATCAACACACTAAAACTACTAGCATTCCATTCCATCTATCTTCCAAACACCTCTTATCTGGCCGACAACAAATAAATACAAACATAAAAATATGCATTATCCACGCATATATCTGGATGTATTTTGAGTACGTGTGCTAAATCATACTATGCTTCTAAAGTTATGGTCTGCACTTATATAACTCTTTTTTACTTTTGTTGTATTTAATGCGCTTTACAGTGTTTCCCATTAACTCAACAACAGTGACAGTGATGCCATGCAGGATGCTTTGCTGCCATCTGGAGCAGCTTCAGATTCTGTATCTTGCTCAAGGACATTTCTGCATGGAACAAACCACTACTGACCACAAAAACATAAAGGTTCATCCTACATTGCTAAAAGATATCTAGATGAGCCCCATGACTTTTGGGAAAACATCTTGTGGAATGATGAGTCAACGATGGAACTTTTTGGAAGACATGGGTCCATTACATCTGGTATAAAACTAATGCTGCATCCCACAAGAAGAACATGATACCAACAGTGAAACATGGTGGTGGTAGTGTGATGGTTGGAGGACCTAGACGACTTGTCATAATTGATAGAGCCATGAATTCTGCTCTCAATCAGAAAATCCTCCTCGAGGATGTGTACCATCAGTTCATGACCTAAAACTCAACACAAAGTGTTATGCAGCATGACAAAGACCCAAAGCACACAAACAAGTCCAATCCTGTGTGGCTCAAAAAGGACTAAATGAAGGTTTTGAAGTGGCCAAGTCAAAGTCTGTCCTTGAATCCATCGAGATGCTGTGGCAAGACTTTAAAATGGCAGGTCAAACCATCAAATGTGGTCAAATTAAAACTATTCTGCAGAAAACAGTGGCCCAACCAGCTATTAGGTTGTAGGGGGGCAATTACTTTGTAATGTGACACAGTTTACACACAGCAGTACTTCTGTGGAAAGTTGGCGGCTCTGTTCAACAGCTGTATCAACACATCATCTTAAGCTTCTTGTTTGTATGCAGTGCAATTTTGTTTGTGTGCAATAAATACCTAAAGCCTTAGACATTCCCTGACTTTAAGTTACGTCTCCATGAGAGCTGCTAACGCCTCATGCTGTCCTCCACATTGTACAGATCAATCATCTTGAACTGACAGAGTATACAGTTCAGTGCAGCTCACAATGCTGCTTAGATGCTGAAATGCCTTTCAAGCAAAGTAGTGGGGTTAGGGGGTTAGGGTTAGGGTTAGGGGTTAACCCTAACCCTAACCCCTAACCCACATAAAAAACAGAAATGCAGGAATAGTACATCAGCTTGAGGAAAATCCAATGAACAGCAGCAGACTTTGACATGACATGTGAAAGTCTGCTTCATCTCATTAAGTCAGAGAAAACAGTCTCTGGATATCTCTTTGTTGTTGGCCACATGCAGGGATGTGTAGCAGTGGACTTGTGGTTTGCATAGAGTAAGTTGAGTGCACTGTTGAGATAAGATTAAACTGGGTCACAGCAGGAATGAGCACAGCAACCCAAATGTTGAAAAGAGTACACTGACAAAAGATAACGTATTCAATATAACATACTTAAGATTAATATTAAACCTTGACTGAATGTGTACTGAGGTGTTTGATTACACTGTGATACTTGGCAACAAAACACACTTCTGACTACAACCACTAGTAGTGAGTGATGTTTTGTGTGGTCACAAGTTAAACCACCTTAAACCAGCAGATTTTTCACCCTTATTATTGATTTTGTTTTACTCTGTTCTATCAGTTTTCTTTTTTTTTGCCGGGTCAACCAGCTGAGCTATCTGGGTGCCCCTAAAATGCATATTTAACTCTGTTACACCCACAGAAAAAGATCACGAAAAACATACTATTTTATACATACATTTTATACTAAAATTACTTTTGTATTCACATCAGCACCAACATTACTGTGACCAGAGGTGGAATTTGTGGGGTCTTAAACAGGGCAACAGTCTACCAGCGCCTCCAGCAGCTAAGGTCCTTCTCTTTGAGTAAACACTGAGGTGTTAACAGGCCCTTGTTACATTTCAGACCTGCCCTTAAATCTTTTTCTCACAGTCTTTGCAAAAAGTGACTCAAATGCTCTTCTGGCCTCAGGCTTTCACTCAGGGCATTACCTTCAGTGAATGTTCCTCCATGCAGTGACTTCCTCCTGACTCATCTTTGGTGTTTTAGAGTTCCGCTGTCAGGTTGAGAAGGAGGTTAACAGTGCAAAAGATGTATATATATATATATATATATATATATAGCAAAAGGGTAGCTAGGGACACACTATGGACATACAATAATAATAATAATAATAATAATAATAATAATAATAATAATAATAATAATAATAATAATAATAATTTTGAAATGTTCTATGTACCAAATTCATGAACATTTTTAGCAGCTGATTCGTTTCAAGGCTCACTGTGGTCACTGTATGAGCAATGTGTTTCCAGGGATTCAAATAACTTGCCAGTGCTTACTAGCAGCTGCCAGAGGACATGAGAAGGCTCTGAAATGTTTTTTTCTTCTTTAGTATCTCTTTCACATCACTGTGTCCTTCTAATGATGAGTTCCTGTTCCATTTTTATCTTCCTCAGGCATATATGGACCAGATGAGGGCTGGACATCTTCCTATCCTGAGTGTAGAGAGAAAAACCAGTCACCAATCAACATTGTGGACCAGGATACCAAAGTATCCACAGAGTTTCAGGAACTGACACTTGAGGGCTTTGACGCTGAATCCTCTAATAAGACATCTATGAAGAATACTGGCAAAACAGGTACAGTAACAACACAAGATGCAATTGCAAGTTGAATTTCCTCTGGTTCCCGAATCATGAAAGATTCAACTAAATGTTGAAAATGGATGTTAAGAAAAGACTAACAGGTAATAATGATGTCAACATGATTTGTCAAGCATTTGAAACACCTTTGAAGTCTCTTTTTTTCCCCATTATTTGACATTTTTCTAAAAAGGGTAAATGGTCTGTCCTGATATAGTGCCTTTCTCCCTTTGTAAAATACTCAAAGCATTTTACAATGTATCTCTATCACCCATTTACATGCAATACTGTTCAACTTAGAAATGTCCTTATTTTTGAAAGAAAATATTTTTTTTTAAGTGAAGATAACATTAAATTACTCAGAAATACAATCTAGACATTGTTAAAGTGGTAAATGACTATTCTACCTGGAAGCAGATGATTTTAATGGAATATCTACATATAGATGGTACATTGTGCTCGCTAATTGTGTTGAAAGGCTAATTGGTGGTTAGAAAACACTTGTGCGCTTATTCTAGCACATGCATAAAAGTGTGAGTTTTCATGGAAACCATGAAATCATCTGGGTGACCCCAAACTTTTGAACAGTAGTGTATATATTCACCCACCAGTGGCAACAGGGCTTTGATGCAAGGTACCTGGGGGGCTGGGGGGTGGAACCACCACCATCTCTACCATCTATATCTTGTCCCATCAGAAACTAGATTGTGATGGTCAGTGTTTTGTTAGTTTGCTAACTTGTTTATCATTTAAAACATTGACTCAAACAAATAAGAAGAGCAAACACTCTACGAAAATAGCCAAACTTGGCTACTTACAGTCTATTGTGTATAAATGATGAACTTGCCTTAATTCATGTTTTTCGTCACTTGTCATAGTCTGCACTCTTTCTTCACACGTAAAAACCAGTTGTTCATCCTGGTCCAACTTGCATTTTTGTGTTTATCTTGCCATGTTAGCTGGACCAGAAAAGCAACTGACATTTTTGGAAAGATCAAGCCATGCAGTTTCATTTGGTACTCATCACTCCTCCCTGCAATAAGTACTTAGAGAGCAATCAAGCCAAGAAGACGGATTGGGAATGGGGACACAAAGTGTGTCCATTGAGGCTCCAAGGCTGAAATGTGGTCAAATTTTTGAAAACTGAAGTCAACAGATGTAAAGGTAGCCCCTTCAGACTGCTCTCAACACTAGATTTCCAACAGTTTTCTTCCCCACTTTTGGTGGCAGGGCTCACAAGCATGGGTACACGCTTCCTGAAGTTGGTCAGTTAGAAGAAAGTGGACTTTTTGGGAGGGGATGCTTCATGAGAAAAAGGTTCAAATGGCTCATTCAGGCAGAGGATGAATTGAGGATCTGCATGAAGAACCAATATGAGACACCTGAGGAGATTTTTGAACTGTGAACATGTCAATTTATGTGGGTTTCCAAAAAGAAAATATGGAACTGGAAATGAGCATACCAGTGCTCTTTAAGTGCCTCCTGTGACAGACCACTGTGTAAACGGAGTGAACATCTGAAATGTGGGACCTCTAATAAGCCCAGCTCATTGGCAGGTGTCTGCATGTCAAACATCTGTTGCTTTGCTGATTATGAAACAAGACAGGTGCAATGTGTAGCAAGTGATTTATGATGAAGAGTGCAGATCCCATTTTCAGTTAGACATGCTGATCCGTATGCTACTACATGGCAGGTATCGCTACCTGTAGGATTCAGCACTGAGACATTTGCATTCGGCACTGTTGGCATTTTGAGGATCCTCCTCGTCAGCCACAGGTATTTTTCACAATTCCAGATTGTCACTAAGATGGATGATTCTTTCCTCCTCAGTGAGGAAATGTAGTTGAAATGCTTTTGAAAGGCATAGGCCAGGTGGTTTCCCCTGCTGTTGACAGCATTCTGAGCGATGCTAAAAGTACAACTGTGTGTTTCACAGAGGAATGTTTTACATCTCAGTATCTGCTTATTGGGACATTTTAGTAAACTGATAATTTTTCTATTGGTGTACTGTAGTTTAACTAAGAATAAAAAGTAATCTTATGCTATGAACCTTAATAGTATAGAGAGTGTAGAGTAATAGCACTCTAATAACTTAAATTACACTTAATGTAAAAACATTTTACACTCATTTACAATTAGGGCACCACCTGACAGAATCTGGAAATTGATCATGTTTCAGACTGAATATTGCTAAAATATCAAATCCACCTCTATTGATCAGTCTTGTAATCAGAAGTCATGAACTCTAATTTTATTGACCTCCAGTTTCCAAACAACAACACCAACAATAGTCATAGATAAAACATTTATTAACTACTGCTACAGACAGACAGTGACTGATTGAACGCAGGTAAACAAAACTAATTAACACTGATTTCACTGAAACAGCAGTGATCAACTGAGAATCACTTTGGAATTAAGAAATCAGTTATAATTCCTAAATTCACCCATTTAGCTATTACATTTACATACTAAATCTGCATTCCATTGACTTTCTGTTATACAGGAAGTTTTGGAGCCAAATTGAATTCAGGCTCTAACCAATCATGGATGTGTTCCTCTTGAGATGTGATGTTGAGCTCCACTGTCCAGGAGAGGTCAGAGGCCAAAAACCTTTAGAACTTACGTTTAGTTAATTTCTTAAATGTAAAATGCAGTTGTTAAATATCTGTGATAATCTCAGATCTGAAATACCACTGAATAGATGATAAAAACAACATCAAACATGTTATCTCGTACCGTTATGCATGCATACAAACTGTGGAATTTCAGGGTACATGAAAGTACAAAAGCATATGCATTCAATAGCAAGAAAAATAAGATTGAAGAAGTCTAAATACAGTATATACGTGGAATAAGGGTCTCTCAGTGACAGAGAGAAGGGGGTCTTTGTGTATCATGTGTGCTTCTCCACAAACATTTCAATTTCTTTGATACTGGTCCTTTGAAACCTGGTGTCACAGATTGAGTCCAGATGTTGGGATCAGAACTCCAGTGATGCTATATTTCCTTAATTTTCAGATTTTTAAACTGTTCAGCTAATGGTTAAAAAGAAAGTTCTGGGTGTTAGGAGGAAAAGAAGGTCAGGAGGTCGCAGTGGGGAATGTAACCTTCTGTTCGCTAGAGGTGTGGTTATCTTCACAATTCACACTTTATGGCTATTAGCAGGTTCCTGTGGAGGTAGAAGACATTCCATTGTCTCCAAGAGGACCATGAGTGGTCATTCTGCAGTAAACATCCGATCTGCAGGTGCTCCATTTGGGGGAAACTTTTAGGTTAGCTGTCTTCTCAAGTGGTTTCTTTGCTCCGAGAAAGGGTCCCTGGATTCTCTTTGTGTTACTTGGGAATGTTTCTGTTGTTCTGCTTCTTATCCGTCTGTCTTACTGTCAACATGAATATTCAAATCTGCTCTCATGACAGGACAATAACCTGGCTACCAATTCTACAATTTCATTTAGCAGACGCTTCCATCCAAAGCGACCGAGTACACAGCTGCCAGAAGAATATGGTACTCTGACATTGTGTGTGATGTAAATATGAAATGAGTAGTGTTTATTGAAAAAAAAATACATTTTTTAAAAGAAAGAAATTAGTTTCTTAATACATTCTTCTGATAAAAGATGAGTAGAGATTGAAGCCACATACAATTTCATTATTGTCACAAGTAGCAAAAACTCCTGAAAGATGGCATCAAAAGAAAACAACAGAACAGTAACATAACTAATGCATCAGAATAGCTCTCTGAAAATACCAGTACCAACAGGATATATTAACTATTTTAGGTAAATCATTATCAATCGAAGTATATGCGATAAAGCAGCCATGAATGGAGATTAAATCTTTTTGCTGAGGTTGGGGAGTAGGACCACACCTCAATCACTCCCCTTCCTGACATACATCATTAACACAATTTCCAGCATTACATCTCTAAACACCCCCACAATGAAGCAACAACTGAAATGAGGGTATTTACAACCAAATCAGGTGAATGGTGTAGGAATTACAACACATTTTATAGGTGCCCTCCACCTTTTTAAGGGACTAAAACTAATTGGACAGACTATCAAATTGGCATTTTTAATATCTGGTTGCAAGTCTTTGCAGTGAATGCCAGCCTGAAGTGTGGAACCCATAGACATCACCAGACGCTGGGTTTTGGTCCATGGTGATGCTCTGCCAGGTCTCTACTGCTGCTGTCTTCACTTCCTGCTTGTTCTTGGGGCATTTTCCCTTCAGTTTTGTCTTCAGCAAGTGAAATGCATGCTCACCTGGAGTCAGGTCAGGTGATTGACTTGGCCATTACAGAACATTGCACTTCTTTGCTTGAAAAACTCTTTGGTTACTATGGCAACATGCTTCAGGTCAGTGTCCATCTGCACTGTGAAGCGTTGTCCAATGAGTTCTGAACCATTTAGCTGAATATGAGCAGATGATATTGCCCAATACACTTCAGCTGCTTTTGTCAGCAGTCAGAGAGAGAATATGCAGTACTTCTCCTCAACTTGTTTAAACATCTGTCGGTCTCCTACAAAAAGACACAGAGCCTAATGCCCAAGGGCTGGAAGAGATTTTTAAACACTCTCAAGGAACTCAAGCCTACAGCAATATCGCAGGCTCAGAATTGAAGGACCTTGTCGAGAAGAAGAAGAAAAGACGGAGGGGTTTACCACACCGCCTGAGGAGAGGGGGAGAAGAAAGTCACCCTGCTGGGAGCTGCTGCTGGAAGAGGAGCAGGAGGAGGAGGGGCCTTCAAGGAGAACGAGGGTGAAAAGAAAAAGCAAAAAAGCATCCTCAATGGGTTCCCTTTACTCCCTGATGTTATTGCTGTTCTTCTTCTTATTATTATTATTATTATTGTGACTCTGTAATAAACTTGTAACAGAAATAAAACATTTGAAATGATTCTTTCATCTCCAAAGAGGTCTTTATTTCTTTCAACCTTTACTGCATCCAACCTTCCTCCATCTCCAAAAGCTGCCCGGTCTATTCACTGAAACAAAGCCAAATCAATCAAGTGGGCAATTGAATGCCAAGGTCAAGTCGCAACCTTATCCTGATTCCTCTTTCACTTCGAGCAAGTCCTGACAGCCTCCAGAATTCGAGCCTGTCCTCTGGCCACTCCTTCTGTATTGATGCAGCTTCCAGCCGAGTGGTTCCACATCATCTAATCAAGGCCATGAGCCTTGAGTGCATCAGCTTGTCATCCGCTCCAACCCTCTAGACTTACATTACACCCAGTCTTCATTTGATTCTTACGGGAGGTTTTTTGGGAGTCTGCTGACTTGGGAGCCGCTGTTGGTCCCTGACAAAGCCTTTCCCCCCTCCCAACAGCTCAATTCAGTTATCACCAAAATCATGCTTATTGCTATCCAAGAAGCAATCAAGCTCTAAATTGATGGTGTGGTCCTTGGTAATGAAATAGAGATAAAATCTCCATTTAATTACCGTGCATCTTTAGCTGAAGTTCAAGAGCAGGACCACCCCTCAGTCCTGTTGTACATCTATACATGCCACTCTAATATCTTACAGAGCAGGCAAACGCACCTTTCAAAGGCTACCTCAACTCACAGGACAACCAAAAGGTGTTTTTGGACAACCAAACAGCCAATGACTTGCTTAACCCTGGAAATTTCCTTGACCGTGCATCAGGAAGATGCAGAATTATTCCAGTAATCTCATTTAATAATTTCGATGTCTCATTTAATAATTCTGATGTTTGATTATTAGTTAGATTATCTAATGTTTCTGCATAAACATTCATCAACCCATTTCAAAATACATATTTTCTCTATATGGCACTACATGCTGTAGTCATGAACTACATCACTGATGTTCACTGCAGCAGTTCTGCAACTGTAACCGCTCACTTTCAGTTGTAAAATCCCCTGTAGCACTTGGTGTTTATTAAACGGTGCATGTTAACAGTGCCATTTGTCATTGCAGCTAGAATGTTAATTATAGAGCTACCCACTCAGGCAAATGTCAAATAACGTTCAAAACAGCTACACAATGGAAACAGCAAGGGAAATTAAAAGATACGGCTCCTACAGCTGTTTATGGATTCCTGGGGTTAAAGTCATATGGTGTCTGAAAGTTGATTTGAATTGAAGTTGAAAATGGTGGTGAAGGCTTCAGTAATGGAAAAGCAGTGATTAAATACACGATTGCCATAACAGCCTGCAAGAGGGTGAGACATGACTGAATTGTCTCTCCTTTCCCAAGTCACTTCCACAAACATACTCTTATCCCAATCCCCTAACAGAGTGAAAAAGCACTGTAATGTCCTGTTGAATGATTCCCATCCCAGCCCATTCCCATGATGCTCTTTTATGATGAGTGCAGTCTCTCCACTATGTGAGAACAATGTTAAATATTGCAAAATGTAAAGGTAGTAACAGATCTGTTTGCAGTCTAAAATACACCAGTCTAACGTCTGAGAGTTGTAAGTACCTGAATCTGTGACTCAGACATCAGCTGACTTGAGTGTAATGTCCTGATGACTTCAACACATGCAATGCAATGCAACAATGCAACAATGCAACAATGCTGCATATTTGAAAATGGTAATGACTGTCCTAGTAATACCACACACAGAGTGACTACTTAAGGACAGGTAAGCTGAATAACAAGGCATCCCTCAGTGCTTGTAAATCCTCTCTGCAGCCTTGTTCTTGCATCCATTTTGTTTCCAAATTCCAGTGACTGATTGAGGACACAGAGTGAGTGAATGACCTGTTCCCCTCTCAGACACTGCATCATTAGCAAGTGGTAGAATGTCATTTAGATGTGAGACATCTGTTCATCTCTGTGCAAGTGCCTCAATCAGGCAATACTGTCACTGCACATGATGTCATTTTTTTGCAGGAGTGGACTGGCTTGATGAGCCGCAGGTGAAGGACTACCCATACTGACACTGTTTAATGGGTTAGGGTTAGGTTTGATGCAGAGTCCCCAGGCCTTGAGCGATACTTTTCAATCCACAAGCCCCCCTCTAAAAAAAAAAAATACAAGATGATGATGACGATGGCCAAGTGCAAAGAAGGTTAAAAAACAAACAAAGCAAAGCATAATTGAAATGGATTTTGGGTGCTGCATCAAGTAAAGAGCCATGTGAAAGTGCTAACACAAACAACAGCTGTGAAACAAAATGGTGCTCAGCTTCTGCTCTCCCCTGCTACATAATGCATGGCTAACAAGACAAATGTCCGTGCATTTTCTATGAATTATGCATGGCTTCTGCACCGTTTCTAAATGACAGATGAGTGTTTGTGTCTGTGTCTGTGAAGGGATCACCTGGTTGAAATGCTGCTGAATGTTGTAATAGAACTGTTAAAGCAGGCAGACTGGAACATCCCCCACATCCTTTAGAACAAACTTAATTATAGGACATAACTGGAGTGTTCTTCAGCTCAACTTCAGCTCATATGGGCGATTTTCAGGGTCATTTTACTTTTACTTCCAAGCTCTTATCATGGTCATTATAAGGGTTGCCCATACATGCTAGCACATTTTTTTTCTTATCTAAACAGAACAAAGGAATTTTATATCAACCTTTGTATCAAATAAAATATGTGTTTTGTGCCTTTAATAGATGTAAATGTAATTATATTCTTCACTGAAATGTTCACACATGGCAACCTACTGCATAGGTGGCAAAACAGGCAAATTTGCCCTCACCCCCATCCCCACCTCCACCATTGGTCACTTTGTCTTGGTCCCCCACCATGTTAACATATTTATACATTAACATACACTACCAGTCAAAAGTTTTAGAACGCCCCAATTTTCCAGTTTTTTATTGAAATTCAAGTAGTTCAGGTCCAATGAATAGCTTGAAATGGTACAAAGGTAAGTGGTGAACTGCCAGCAATGGAGATTGATCATACCTTGAAAGTTGGTGCTACAAAATCCTACAGATGTCCCAACTTTTCTTGATTACTTACAACACCTCTGTCCACATAAAAGTAGTGTGGCTCCATGCCCTTGAGAGCATTATTTGAACAGTATTGTACTGCAGAAAGTACTGTGTTGCTACAAGAATCGTGAGGAAAGTTCAGTTCAGGCCAGCTTCACTCGTTGCTGACTATGTGGAAGAAGATCAGCTAGGTTTTATAAATGCAAGGCAATAAACAATAGAAGAGAGACAGATCATCACAACACAGGTAGGTATGTAGGTATTTTCTACAGAGAAATTGCAAAGAAAGTCAAGGCGTCAGTGAGTACAGTTTTCTTCACCATCAAAAGGTACTCAGAAACTGGGAGATACTGTGACAGGAAGAGGTCTGGAAGACCCAAAGCCACAACAGAAGTTTGTGAGAGTCAACAGCTTGGTGATAGGAGCTCAGAGGACAACAGCTTCAATCACAGCTTAATAGAGGTCATAGTAAGATGTCTCAGTTTCAACTGTGAGGAGAAAACTTGGAGTTGCAGGTTTGACAGGTCAAGTTGCAGCAAGAAAGTCATTGCTAAGAACAAGAAAAATAAGAATAACTATGACAACTGAACACTACATCAGCTGCCTGCTGATGATCACATGACTGTGATCCTACTACAAATCCACCACTGTGGACTTATCAGGACTTATCCATCAGAAATGATAGAAGGAACAATTGATTAAATTGTGGGGGTGTTTCCGAGTCCCATCAGTTCCCGCCCCCTGCTACATATTTAGGTCACGTGATTCGGTATCCGTACATAACTTACACATGCATAACACATGCCTGTGCTCAGCACAAGGTCTTTTGTTTGTGAGTACATCTATATTAAATGGTCACATTCTGTGTTACCATGATTTCTGGTTATCAATAACTAAGTAACAAATGTTGCATTTCTGACAATGCCATATGGGAGAATGAACAGCTTTGGCAGAGTACTGCACTCTCTGAGTGCTTTTCTAGCTAGGTTTGAAATAGACTGACTGAAAGTATGACCAGAGAATTGAAGGACAGTCTCACTGCCAGACGTACAGAGATTCCTGTATTCATTGATGAGATACAGTCCCTTCTTACTGTATATACCTTACATAAGCTATAGCAGCTTTCAGGACTCAGTATGAGGATTTGTGTTTACTATGCTGTTGTATCTGTTCACCAGTTGTTTTTAATGTTGATGAGACCCCACACTGGGGAATGGAGTGTGTGGTCAAATAAACAACTTTTCAGCTGTACTGGACATCAACAGAATTTTGCCTCTTCAGCTCTTCCATAATAGCATGTTATGTTTAAGTGAGAAGTAAGCTAACAAGTTTCTGTGCTGATAATGTGTAATGAGATTTACTCGTGATGAAAATTGTAACTTTGGTTGCCCATGGTTACACAGTTAAACAGTTTGGGAATAGTTTTTGCATATTGTTAATTATTCATTTTGTGACTCTTGGTAGACAGCGTAGAAGCAGAGTGCACAAAATGATTTCATGCTTCAGGAAATTAAAATGTAACTTCTGCAGAGTTGCAGTGTAAAAGTGCCAGGGTTAATGGGCATTTATTGAAACACGGGATGCTAAACATCCCCTCACTAATAAAAACTGCCTTTACATTTTAACATTGAATTAAAAGACATTTCCTGTTCATTTCAACCTGGCATTAATGCGACTACTCCAGCTCGAAGTGTCCTGCTCACTTTGACCTCTTCACATCTATGGCAGAGATTCAGGGAAATGAGAAGGGGTTTCGTGGGGCATTTAGAACTCCCTGCAGGTTTCCAAAGACAGACAATTTTCAAATGAATCTACACACCACTTCTTTTCTTAGAACAATAAACTAGAGAGCAATGACAAAATATGCGCCTCTTCACCACTGAATGGAGTTGACGTTGGGAACTATTACACAGCACTGAGTGGGACTCGGTGGTGTTTCCTCTTCCCTGCTTCTCTTGCAGTGCTAGTTTCCCATGTAAAGTCTGACACCAGAAAATTCAGGTTTAGTGACTGATGGCTGGAACAATTCAGAGTAATGATGGCTGAGGACCTCAAATGATCCTTATGGAGAAGAAAGCGAGGAAGCCATGTGTGCAACCAGGGCTGGTTATATATAGATGAGCAGAAGGCATGACAACATTTAAGGTGATGGTTTTTCGATGGATGGACATGGTGGTAGTGGAGCTTCCATGATTGGTCACACTGGACTGAGTGAGATTTGAAAGAGAATTCCAATTTTCATTAATAACAGCCGTCACTCTAAAGAAGCCCTGTTTTGGAATCATGTTAGGACATGACTCTAATTAGTGATACAATGGCTCATTCTATACCTCCTGATTCAGCTGCAACTGTGTCATGACTGATTTTCTATCGTTCATCTTTATCTTTGTAAAGCATCATGGTCACATTTTCCAGTTGCTCTGGCAAATCTTATCCCTGTGAAGCATTTATACAGACATGCAAATAGACAGAGCCCATGGGTCCATAAACTGAGAATTTCTGGTGTTCTCTGAGTCATTTTCTAACCATGTCCATGCAGTTAGGCTAGGAAATCACTGCCTTGTGTGTCATGAATGTCAGCTTTTGTTTGCTTTTGCTTTTTCCACTTTAGAAGGACCATACTGAAAATACAAGTCTCAAAATATTCTAATATTCTACTTGTCAACTTAAAAGTAATGTAATTATTGAGAGTTGACACAATTTCAAAATTCTGACATTTCACAGAACCTGCACAAGCATGTACTCATTAGTTTTTACTGTAACTTTATTTAATTGAGCTTATAATTAGTATTAATTCATCATTCTTTCAGTTGTATAAATGGGTATTTCCATATGTGGGTGTTCTCATTCCCTACCTTTCTATCACTCTTCAAAGGGCTGTCAGTTGCTGTTGTATAATATCACAAACAATTGTAAACATTGCTAATTGTTCACAGACGACTTCAAGACACCTACGAATTTTCCTTTATAACAAAGAACTGAGTGTTTTAATAAGCACTGAGAATGCAAAGTGTGCTTCCTCATGTTTTATCAGTATATTAGTACGTGATAACTCATGAATCTTGGCCATAGTCTTAATGAAATGTAGAAACACTATTCATCGAAGTGCTTCCTTTATATGTGACATAATTGTTTGATGAGGTTGGGGAAGGAGGTGCTGCACTGATAAATGAAACAAGGAAATCCTTTCAGAGCCATTTTTAATGTGAAAATAAAGGCCCATCATAATTCTCACAATATTTCAGCAAAATGCGATGGAATTGCCCTTATAAGGACCTTACAAGGGCAATTCTTAGAAGCTGAAGAGAAAATCCTTTCTTTGCAAATTAGCCACTCATTTGAGAAATCGCCTTAGACATGATCGAAAATGACAGAAATGGTTTAATGTGAGCACTTCTTCCTCGAAGTAAATCTAAAAGATAAACACAGATCTACCTTTACCGTGTCTTCATAATATATACTTTTGTCTGTGTCTTTTCAAACTCTAAAGAGATTAATGCTGTGTATGTGTCCTCACACACATCTTGATTATGTTTCAAGCAATCTTTGAAATTTGTCGTCACACCAACAACAGACATTAATTTTCTCCTTCTTTGAGAAGAATAATTACCATGTATGCTGAAAAAAATATTCACTGAAGTATGACCACTCACTTTGTCTGTTCTTTTCTGTTCTTTGGTCTTTGTTTCAGTGGCCGTTGTGTTGAAAGATGACTACTTTGTCCGTGGAGCAGGCCTACCAGGAAGGTTTAAGGCAGAAAAAGTGGAATTTCACTGGGGTCCTAGCAATGGGTCTGAGGGCTCTGAACACAGCATCAATGGTCGGCGTTATCCTGTGGAGGTAAGTTCAGCCTAACAAGCCTTGAGAATGAACCATCTGAAAATAAACAGCTAAGTTCCTTTCATATGGGTGACACAGGTGTAGAAAACTGGATGAATGGCATTTGCACAACCTGCTGTTGGACTGAGACATGTAGATTTGGCATATTTTACTGTTTGAGGATAAGGTGAGATGGTTAAAGGTATAGTATGTTTGGGTTTTTTTTTTTTGTTAAACATTAGTTGTAAGAGGTATTTATCCATAATCAGTGTATTATCTAGGGTTTCGAGAAGCAGGCAGGAGAACCAACAGACGTTTACCAATATACTGACCACACACTTGAAAACTTAGGGCTGCAACTTTAACACATTAATTTTGATTAATTAATTACAGAAAAAATAACGCGTTAAAGAAATAACGCATTTAATCGCACCTTTATCAGTCCCCTAATTTCTGGCATCCCAGTAACTCTGATGAACACTCCAGCCTGGTAGGTGGCGGTAATGAACCTAAATTCTGTTTGTAGCCATGAAGAAGATGCACAGGACGCACTGTAGTGGACCACTAGCTGGTCACATGACAGCGCTTTAGCTTCAGTCCGGTAGACATGTCAGACCAACACTTTCTCTTTTATTACAGAAGCACTTCAACAAAAAGTGTTTCTGAAAGCATTTGAGGCAAGAAATAAGCCGTGCAGTTACTGGATCTGTCCTCTTTTTAGTTCAGTAATGGCTAATTTAGATGTTTAACGAATATTTCACGATGCATTGGACCTCCGCTGCCCGCATTGAACTTTCATAAAGTAAATTCAAGTCTACTTAATGCAAATGAGCTCCAAGGAGACGCACTGGAATGCACTGCAATGCAACCAGCATGCAATGCAACCAGCATGCAATGCAACCAGCATGCAATGCGGTGCGTTTCACATGGACAATGAATGGGATGCAAGAAACTGACAATCCTGTGGACACATTGGCTACGACAGTCCTGGTACCGGCACATAATAGACCACTTTTCAAGACTTTATATTGACTTATTATTCAACTTTATTTGTTTAAAATGTTTGCAAACCAAAAGCGATTGCATTTTTGTTCAAATAGCAGTACTTTAGAAATAAGTGTAGAATACACTACTTTTGAATTGATGATATAATTTTACGCAAAACAATGTGATTAATTGGGATTAAAAATTTTAATCGTTGCCCAGCACAAAAAAATATTAATTTAAGTTGAATATATTTAGATCTACTAATTTGCAATAGTCATATATTGTCACTGCAGCGATGTCCCACAAAAAGCTTTCTCTGAAAGAATGGGATTCTTCATTTTAACTTTTGTGAATGGGCAAAAAACAGTGCAATAATATTACCAGGTTTTAATCAATGGGAATCACCTCTTAAAATGTATTCACAGGTGTCTCTTTGATGCAACATCTAACAGCTAAACTTATTGCAACTTGCAAAGGGTGTAAATATGAATTTCTGACAGTGTGTATGTATGTTTGCATGTTGTGTGTGAGCAGCTGTGAGTCTCTTGAATGCTGAAATGTCAGCCATCTCTCTGTTTAGACTCCTAGAGCACAGCCTCTTTGCTGTGGCCAGCCAAACGGATGAATATGTATTGTTTGACATTTGGTAGATCAACATACTGACAGTTCAGCTTGTAATATTCTGCTACTTCCCTTACTTCCTTTTTCTTGCCTTTATTTAAATATTTGGAGAGAGAGTCCTGCATGGAAATAATGTGTTTTCTGTGCCCAAACATTACGTACCTGTCCACCAGTAACAAAATTCAAAGATTCTGATGAAAACACAAATGCTCTAATGTGAATGTATAAAAAAGCTTTCTGGCGCTGTGGCTTTTAAATTTTAGAGTTGTAATATTGATTTAGCACTGAGATACTCCAAATCAACCGTTTCCTTGCATTGACAGAACTACAACACATAACCAACAGAGTTCAGTGTTGGTCAGAGCAATCGGAGTCTGGCTATGAGCTCGACAGGAATCTGTAATTGAGCTGGACTAGGCAGGAGGTAGCTGAGCTGAGCAGGACAGAGTAGACTGGGGTGAAGCTTTTTAGAGTTTAATAATTTTAATTCGGTCACATTAGATGGTTTTCCAGCATGACCTTCCCTTTGAAGGTCTTGTCACAGTATCTCAAGTGGGTTAAGGTCTTGGAGTGGCCTTTGACTCGGCCTCTCAAAGACCTTAATTTAGCTCTTTTGAGTCATTCAGAAGTGGACTTGCTTGTGTGCTTTGGGTCATTGCCTTGCTGCATAACACATTTGTATTGAGCTTTAAGTCACAAACTGATGGATGGATGTTCTCCAGGTGGATTTTCTGATCGAGAGCAGAATTCGTGGCTCCATCAATTATGGCAAGTCATCCAGATCCTCAAACCATCACACTACCACCACCATGTTTCAGTGGTGGTATGATGTTGTTCTTGTGGAATGCAGCGTTAGCTTTACACCAGATGCAACAGACCCATGTCTTCCAGAAAGTTCTACTTTTGTCTCATCATTCGGCTGGATATTATCCCAATAGACTTGGGGCTTATCTTTAAACACCAACATTCAAAAGTTCGGGGTCTGCCAGACAATTTCATGTTTTCCATGAAAACTCACATTTTTATTCATGTGCTAAAGTAATTACACAAGGGTGTTCTAATCATCAATTAGCTTTCAACACCATTAGCTAACACAATGTAGCATTAGAACACAGGAGTGATGGTTGCTGGAAATGTTCCTCTGTGCCCCTATGGAGATATTCCGTTGTAAAACAGGTGTTTCCAACTAGAAGACTGCCACATTAACAATGTCTAGGCTGGATTTTTGATTCATTTAATGTTATTTCCATTGAAAAAAAGCTTCTTTTCTTTCAAAAATAAGGACAACTTTTGAACGGTAGTGCATTTTTAAAAATTTTTTTTTGCAAATGTCAGATGAGCCTTTATGTTCTTTTTGGTCAGTAGTGATTTGATCCTTGCAATTCTCCACAGATGCCACAATGACCTAGTGTCTTCCTCATTGTGGAATTATGTAGATGGACCTTAACTGAGCTCAGTGAAGTCTGCGGTGCTTTTGATGTTCGTCTGGGTTCTTCTGTGACCTCTTGAATTAGATTTCAGGAGGTCACAGAAGCACCCAGATGAACTCTTTTGGCGAAATGTTGGTAGGCTGGCCATTCTGGGAAGGTTCACCACTGTTTCATGTTTTCTCCTTTTGTGGATAATGGTTGTCACTGTAGTTCTCTGGAGTCCCAGAGTCTTAGCAATGGCTTTGTAGCCCTCCTGACTGATAAATGTCAGTGACTTTGTTTTACATCTGTTCTTGAATCTCTTTAGAACATAGCATTATGTGCTACTTTTTGAGACTCTTTAGCTACTTCACAGTACCAGATAGGTTTTATTTAGTGATGTTTAGATTTAAAAAGCCTGGCAGTAATCATATGTGGCTGTGGCAAAAGGGTTACTTTATTTACATAGAGCAAAGTGGGGCAGGACGTTTTTCCAGCATGTTATGTTTTGTGACAAATATATAAGTAAAAGATATCTGTCGAAGGCAAATACTTTTTCATAGTACTATACGCACATAGTAATAGTATTGTACAAAACAATAATCATATAGATGCTTGGCTATAAGATGAACATAATAAGCCATTACAAACAGTGTTTCCCATGGAAAAGTAGGTGGAAGACCAAGCTCAAGGCAACAAGAATGGAGGTTTGCCAGAACGGTGTAATGAAGAAAGCTGGACGATGTTCATTTTGTTGTTTTTTAGTATAGAATAGCGTTACATTTTAACCAACCACTGAATAAGGAAAGTATGACTTTTTACCTTGCTGACATGTTTCGACCACATCTGCAGTCTTCCTCAGAGCATCATCTGACATGTGATGACATGTCCTTTTTTATCATGTGGCGGTCTGACAGATCTGTCAAGGCAAAAAAAATTCTTTCCTTATTCAGTTGTCCGTTAAAAAGTAACACTATTCTGTGATGAAGAAAGAACTACTGAGGAAATATAAGAAGCTGTCCATTCCTGAGCCACTGGAGACTGACAAACAAAGGTTCACAGCCTTGGCCATCTGTCTAAAGAGATACACAAGAGAAGTAGAAGCTTGAAGGATAAACAGGATGTTGTTCACTACACCATCCACAGTGTACTCTCAGTGGGAGGGTAATAGGATAATGAAAACAGGCTCACCCAAGACTGCGACTGAACAGTACTGGAAATGTACATAGGGGAAGGATGCATAGCACCAATGCTCAGTAGTTGATGGAGAACAGACCAAAGCACTCTCCCAGAATAAGACCCGATGACCATCGCGACAGCAGATATCCAAGAAAGAGTGTTAAGAATGATGAGCTGGACGGTACCAGGCCCCGACATGTTCCACGCCTACTGGCTAAATAAATCTAACTGCACTCCATTGATGCCTAGCAGCACAAATGAACCAACTGGACAGGACCCACCCAAAGCAGTTAACCCAAGGCCAGACAGTCCTGATAATGGAGGATCTCCAGAAGGGAGAAATCCCATCCAGTTACCAGCCAATAATTTGCCTCTGCACAACATGGAAGCTACTGTCATGCATAGTAGTGGCGAAGATGGATTGGCACATGTCTCTATACATGAGTAGCGCACAGACAAGACTTGGTAACACCAGGGGAGCCAAGCACCAGCAACTGATCAACAGAGCAGTCACTCAAGATTGTAAAACCAGAAAAACTCATCTATGCACTGCCTGGATTGACTACAAGAAAGTCTGTGACTCAATGTCACACATATGGATACTGGAGTGCATTGAGCTGTACAGTATCAACAGGATACTCATAGCCTTCATCAACAATTATATGGAACTGTGGAAAACAGCAACAACTCAGGGGCAACTCAAAGTCACAGATTAACATCAAGTGCAGAATATACCAAGGAAAATGCGCTAATATCAAGACAGGGCAGCTTCTGACAATGCATGGATAGTTTCACTCCAAGTCCAGCACCCTCAGACTGTACACTGTGTCCTAAAAGTTTGCTCTCCCCAGAAAAATAAAGCTCAAAGACTGAATATGCAATATAATCAATTTATTCAATAACCAGTATTCCTGCCTTTCACTTTGATCATGTCTTTCAGTCTTTCAGGCATGGAATGTACGAAGTTCTTGAGTATGGATGGTTCTATCTTTCCCTGCTCCCACACAGCCTTAGAGTTGAGCTGTTTCATGGTGGTCGATGATGAATTGATCAAGATGTACCGGGTTCCCCAACAGTTCTCAATTGGGTTGAGGTCAGTGGAGGTTGCTGGTCATTCCTCCTTACGCAGAAAGCCAGGTAAATGCTCAGAACACCACTGCTGAGTCATATGGGCAGTGTGAGCAGGGGCACCATCTTGCATAAATACCAATTCCAAACGTCTGTTGAACATTTCCATTCAGTCACAGGCCCTGATTTTTTTCCTCCTGGCCAAAACTGGAAGTAGGACCTTTTCTAGAATGTTGTTGCTATAATATAGTACATTAACAATGGTACCTTGAGGCACAGTATGCAGCTCTGAGATCTGAAGTGGACAAAGCTCCCAAACCATACAATGGGGACTGAATTTCAGTTGCTCAGAAGATGGTACTTTTTCATGATGTGGCGACAGCCAAAGTGTAATATATAAAATGTATGGAGAAAGTGTATGTGCATTCACCTGACCTCCACGCCCCTTCAGCCCATCTGCTTTCCAGCCAGTAGTATGGTTGCCTTTCCACATGCTGGGAGCGCCACCCTACGACTTCCTCATATCTGCCAGCCTTCAAAGCAGTGTGAAAAAAAAAGTCAGTGACAGATGGTTCATGGTGTTGGCCTCCCCACACAATCTCGGCAACTTGTCCGCGGTTACTGTTACCAATTGCCGGCGCAAGCCAGACTTTGCCCAAAGGACGCCCAGCTGCAGTGCGAGCATCTCCGCTGCTCCCATAAGACAGCACTGACCTGTGAGTTTGGTTCATTTTTTCTTTTCCCTCATTTGTGTTTCGTCCTCCGTTCCCAACCCGGACGGCAGCACTTTTCGTTGGAGTATTTGTTTCTTTGGAACTGAATGAACAGCCGTGACCTACTTCCTTGTTTGTTTGTTTTTTTTGTTGGATTATTTGGAAAACCTGGAATGGAGTATTTGAGTTTGACGGTACAAACTATGTACAAAGGGGACTAAGGAAAACCCGAACTGGACTATCTAATAAAGAATTTGTGTTGTTTATTGAACCATTGTATTCTCTGCCTTATCTGTTGTGTGGTCAAAATATTTAGTTTAATATTTGGTAACAAGGTTTCATGTTTCAACATAGGACCTTTGTAGGGTGCAACAGTGCATTTTAGTTGAACCGCTACAACGATCAACTGAACAGATATGGTTGTTTTGGCTGTTGAGTGTCAGAAATAAGTAGAGAGGGCCTTCATCAGAGAAAATTCAGTTCACCCAGTCTTTTGGAGTCCGAGTTATGTACTTCTTTGCGAAGGCCAGTCTACTCTCCTTTTGCAGGTGAATGAGTCGATGTTGCCTCTTGTAAGCTTTCAGTTCTAATGTTTCTGTTAAATAATGCTGCACAGTGCTCTTAGAAACATCTTCCCCAAGACTTTTCAAGCTTTTCAGTAAGTCGCCAGCATGACTGGTGTCTTTTACCCTTCCCTTTCTCATCAGATGCTTGGCTCTTACAATTAGGCCAGCTGGATATCGGGAGCAAGGCAAATCTTTGAAGGATCCTGCTTTATTGGACAAAATTAAGGAGCTAATTACTTCCGTATTACGAAATTATGCATGTATCACAATGTGTGTTATATGCTTCCTTGTTCCCCACCCTCCTCTTCTCCCATCCCTCCTTCTCCCCCTCCATCTCCCCATGCCTCTACCACTCTACCTTTTCTGTCCCTTTCAACCCAGTCGGCCAGCGGCAGATTGGTCCCCCCATATGAGCCAGGTTCTGCCCAAGGTTTCTTCTCATTAAAAGGGTGTTTTTCTTGCCACCGTCGCCTTAGGGCTTGCTCTGGGGTTCAGGCATATGGGTTCTGTTTTGTGTATTTCAGATTTTGCATTACCACTAGAAAGGCTATAATAAAAGTTTCTGGTGAAAGGTTAGATGTCACAAACAAAGTTATTTCTCCTTTGGGGATCATAAATGTTTATCCACTGCAGTTTGTACAGAGAATACAGATACTAGTTTTCAGGAGGTCTGGTAGTGTTTCCTTTACCACCTAGTTCTTACCTTTCCATGCTGTCTTCATTACTTTCCCATGTTACTGTTTAACTCTGAGTTGTTTCCTGTCTCTGCACATTTTCTTTAATTTTTTAAATGCACATTTTTGTATATTTCCCACACATTTCCCTTCTGTCTCTCTCCACCAGTATCTCTGCAGTTGTTGGTAGTGAAAGACAGTTCTTGTGCTTCACCTGGGTGCTCCCCATGAATGATGTATGATTCATAAGCCTTTAGTAATTGTTGCCTAATAGGGCCCTTGAATGACATGATGAAGTAGGGACCTGCTGCTCCCTTACCTGCTGTTTTAAACAGTTATTCTCTGGTTAATATGCCAAGCACAGCACTGCCAGGCAGCACAGCACACATCCTGAGCGACTTTGTCTTCCAGTACTTCCTGTGTGTGCATATGTGCACGTCTGTACATGCTTACTCCACTGCTGTGTGCTTTCCATTCAATGTCAAACATGTATGAATTATCAAGTCAAGCCTTAGGTCAGCTGGCAGCGGAAAACAAATGTGCACAAACACACAGGGATTTCAATTTTTGGAGGCCAGTAGAGCATGCATTTTGTGTTCTCCACAGTCTGTCCTCAGTGAAAACACTGCATATGTAGAAATAATATGATTCAAACGGTATCCTAAGTGATCACATGACAAATATTTTAATACTAACTATTGTGCATATCCATTCAAGTACCTTAAGGTAAAAATATTAGCAACCACGGGGAGACACTTAAATTTAGATATTCATTGTTGTATTGATGACACTGATCTCCCAAAAGATTAAATTAATGAGACATGGAGAACAAATACTAATATAATGAAGTCTATGAGCTGGGATTTATAAGATCCTTTAGTGGAAACATCTCACAAATTTAGCACCTTCCCATAACTTGTTGTGCAGGAAACATACAGCAAAACATTACTGAGGGACTCAGTCAAGGAACAGATAATAAAACTTTGTCAGTATAAAGCTGAGTAAAACACATCTTTAATGAGGTTCCCAATCTGATTTGAGGTGCTGATCAAAGCTCTCCACCTCAAGATTCAAGTTCAAACCATGTTGTCAAAGATCTCTGTAAGGGCTATCGTGTAGGCATTTCTTTATTCTGACAGAAACGTGGCACTTCCTTATAGCTCATCCCCTTCATTTCTCAGGATGATGGAGGGTTAGGGTTAGGGTTAGGGTTAGGGTTAGGGTTAGGGTTAGGGTTAGGGTTAGGGTTGGGTCCACACTTTTCCTCCAAATTCTATGCCTTACTTCCCTCCTTCTCCATTTGCTCAGGTGCTCTGGAGTCATAGTAGTTAAAGTCAACGTTGTTCCTAAAATTTCTGGTGTCACAGAAATGACTGGTTTTGCAAAAGCAATGTCAGAGTTGATACAGTAGATGAGAAATTCACAGCTACATTTATGTCTGTTTGACATATCAACCTATGTACTATTCCCAAGGACGGAAAATCATAAAAACATAACAGTTGTTCATTCCATGATGATGGTGTTGACAATAATGATGCTTACCATAGCAAGGAAGAACAAATAGTGGTGGAAACATTCTCAGCTAACAGCCAATAGTTTAATCAGAAATGAGAAAAACTAGAATACCTCATTCAGACATATCACATGACTACCGCTGCCAGCTGACATAGATGCAGAACATGTGCTTCCAACAGGTTACTTGTGTGCCAGTTTAACTGAAAACATGTTATGGCGCAAATGCTAACTTGATAATCAGATGATACAGTCATCTTGTTAAACTTTATTCTTCAGGCTAATATCCGTTTCATGTTAGTTTGTCTAAATGTGCAGATGCAGTTTGCAGTACAGCTAAATCGTATTGATATTATATCAGTAATAAAAGATGTCTAGTTACATTCGCCCAGAAGATTATGCAGGTCAAAATCAAAGAAACCTATTTTAAAACAGTTTAAAATAAAAAGCTGAACATTGTGACCTTTATGAATGATAGCTTTATTGCACAAATGTTGTTTTAGACTACATCCGTATTTTCCAAGTGGACTTAACAAACTGGCAAATAATTGTACCAACCAGACTCACTGCTTCCTCTTCAGTAGCCATTCTTTAATAATTTAGAATTGGTTTAAAATACTGGACGATTGGTTTGACTGCCTTGCATAAAATTCACTGAACTCAATGTTAAACCCACTAAATAATTCCAAAAACAGTACTTATTTAGAAGCAAATCTGTCAGGGTTTCATCCAACAGCAGCAATCTCACACCGACACCAAGAGTTTATGCCCAGAAAAAGAACAGCACTGTAGGAGTAAGCAGATGGATTTTTTATTTGTAAAAAATGCATTTCTTTCAAAATGAAGCACATTTCTAAGTGACCCCAACCTTCTGAATGGTAATGTACATCTCAGTGTAGTTTGCACTTAGGTTGTATGATAATAACCGAATCATTACCATGACAACTGAGTTGACACCATCTGGTTATAACTGCCTTAAGATGTGGCTGGAAAACAATAGGAAAGATGAACAAAGTCCAGAGGGCCCATGTAATGAAGTTTTTTGTTTGTTTGTGTAGTTTTTTTTCAAACCCAATATTGTTACTTTGGTTACTTGCATATTGCTTTGCCTTGAGTGCTGATTAAGTCATAAAGTACTATTGTACCAGACACCCGGCAGCCAATTTAAAACTGCTATTTTCTGTGGAAATAGCATCATGTTTGCTTAGCTGGGACAAACTCTTCTTAATGTACTTATTTTGCTTTGCTATTTTTTAGAGAGTAATTGTATTAATGCAAATGGCAAAATGCATTAACACTCACAGAGATACATCACATTTTCAACATCTTCTAGTAAATAAGCCAGTAAAGAAAATGGGGAAAAAAAATACAATAAATGGAGGAATTCCCACCATGGTGACAGTATGTACAACAAAAGCTCTATTCCATGAGCTTTTTATCAAATACTGACCACACTGATCTTTATTTAAAGTGTCAGCCTTGTGTCATAGCAAACCATTATACTGCTGCCGTCAGGGCCTGGACACAGGAGGTGGCATGATGGGAAGTAGAGCAGGTGAGAGCGTTCTCAGGGCTAGCTTGGCCGAGGAGCGAAGTTACCCATTCTCTATGATTGCCTCTTGCCAAGGCTTGTTTTTATCTCCACCCTCCTTCCACGTCTCCCAGATGTGATAAATGGGAGGACCAAAGGATGAAAAGATGGAGGGGGAAAGGACGAGTGTGTGTGTGGCTCCAGAACTCGCTCTGCCAGCTTTTACCCACCTGCCAAGATAAGAGAGGCACTGTAAATTAACACGCGATAGGGGGCCTGGAAGTACGGATGGGGTGTGTGTGTGTGTGTGTGTGTGTGTGTGTGTGCGTGTGTGCGTGTGTGTGTGTGTGTGTGTGTGTGTGTGTGCGTGTGTGTGTGTGTGTGTGTGTGTGTGTGTGCGTGTGTGTGTGTGTGTGTGTGTGTGCGTGCGTGCGTGCGTGCGTGCGTGCGTGCGTGCGTGCGTGCGTGTGCGTGCGTGCGTGTGTGTGTGTGTGCGTGTGTGTGTGTGTGTGTGCGTGAATGAGAAGAGGGGTTCTGCACTCATCCACACACATTTACACACACTTCCTCTCTTTGCTTTGCTGCAGGTATCACAGATAAAGATGTGTCATTGATGAATGGGATTTTATTTCCCATCAACCATTGCAGCATGGGAAATGGAAAGTGCATCCCTGCTCCTAAATCATCAGATGAATAATGATAACACTGGGTAGCAGTTTTCATTTCTTCACACTATTTATCTGCAAAGCGCTGCATGCAAACACTTTGTTTCTCTGAGCACCTGTAGTGTGTGTGTCTTTCTACATCGCACCCAAACTAATACAGATGTAAAAACACGTTTTCTCCTCGTTTAATCATCATGCAGGTTTAAGGGTTCCTAACTGAGGGACCACAAAAATGTCTCAGAATTACACGGGGGAGACGGTACACCCTGATAGTCCACCTCTGTCCATAGTCCTCTATTTTTGGTATTAGCTGTTTTGTTGATTGTTTCTGGATGTCCTTTCTTGTGAGTTCAAGGACAAACATGAGAGAAATCAATGTGCTCAGTTTGTGAATTGACACCATGCGCTTTTATTTGGCACATATTTGCTGAACAATTCAAAATACTTCAGCAAGTTGGCAGGATCTTTTACAATAATCATGACCGTAAAACACATCTGTTCATTACATCAATGGGAACCACATCAACAAATTCATGTAGAGAGAAGTGGGCTGCTCCATGCCAATATAAATACAGGAGAGAAGACAGACTGGTGGCTGATAGAAAGTATACATATCATGCTTCCTTTCAGGCAGGGCAGCCAATAGTGGAATACAGTTTCCTGTTGTAAAGCTTGAATATATGATGCAGAGTCACGGTTGTCATTAAATGAAGGCTACAGTCCACACTGACCTGATGCTGGTGTAGTACTGATGTGATATTAATTACTGACAAACTGCCTGTTCTCTCGTGTGCTGTGTGTCACTCACGCTTTTGTATTTTTCTTGATGCTGTATAAATCAGTATTTCTCCTTAACTCTGCGGAGCATTGTGATGTATTTTAACTAATTTTTCAGATTTGCCTGTCACTTCCTCTCACTGCTGTCAACTTTGCTTCTCATTATCCTCCTAAGACATGCCTTTCAAATATGTGGACATGTTTTTTTTGTTTTCTTCAAAAAGAATGTATTGTTCGTAGTAATAATAATAATAATAATAATAATAATAATAACAACAATAATAATAATAATAATAATAATAATGACAGCAAAAATGACAACAATATAAATATAATATAATTAAATTTAGTAAATATAATGACCAGATATTAGACAGTATCTGATTATTATGTTAATTGGTTACTTCTTATTACAGATAATGAGAAGAAATCTAAATGCAAGGAACATGTTAGGAGGCTACAGCAGGCAAAGCTCAGTTCAGCACCAAACAGCTGACATAGATGAATATGTGGTCCCAAGACTGTTCCCACTTTGCTAGTTTGGCATTTCGGCCTTGTGTGCCATAAATGTTATATCATGCAAATTAATTTTATTCTGCTCATTATTGTAAAATATAGAAAAGAAAGATAATATTGTGCTACACTGAATATTCACAACCAGTAGTTTCCAAAACATTCAGGGTTTTTGTAAATCGTTGAACATATTCCTTGTTATTTGTGGTGTCATGAGAGGACCCCAAAAACACATGCAGGCAGACAAGTGGGACAAGAATGCAGCCTTAAGGCTGGCTAGACAGGCAAGGCCACGCTGATCGGTGGTCTGAAAGTTGGTTAAAACGGTGAGGCCACTCTGGTGGGCGGCCGGGAGACCAGGCAAGCAGAACCGCTCAGGATGCCCAGCACAAGACTGCTGGTGAAGGCAGAGCCCTCCAGAGGTCAACCATACTTTCAGAGCTGAGCAAACCCAACACTGGGGCTGAAGATGTTGCAGAACGAGCAGAATGCTGAGAAGCAGGGGATACATCACGTGACTCAGTCCTTCAGTCAGCTGACCTGGCCCACAGTTCGTACTGTTGCATTTATTTATTTATTTATTTGATAGGGACAGTGCACATTATTGAATGTCTACTTAGGCAGCAATAGTGGTAAATACGCCAGATTATAGCAACGATGCTAATTTTGATCTGCAGTCCCTAGGCAGGTAAAAAAAAACACACCAAAAAAATATAACAGTGAAAATTAGGGCTATAAAAGTACATTATAAAAAGTACACAAAGAAGTAAAAGGTCAATAGTCACAAGACTGGTCCCCTTTCAGCCACTGTTTAAGGTGAGTTGTGAAAGTTGGTAACGTGGGAACTGTTCCAGATCTGACTGGCCTTCACACATGGAGCATTTTGTCCAAAGGCTGTTTTTCTAAAGGAAGCCGTGGTCCTGAGACCTTCTTTTCACAAAGTCAGACATGGGCGGTGGGGCGAGTCCATATAACATCTTCTAGATCAAACAAGCAAATTTTACATTTTCTGAAGTCTCCAAGCTCAAGAAGTTGTACTTATTACTTAGATGTGGCTTCAGGAGAGGAACCAAATGTGGACATAAAAAGCAGGGTTTTTAAAAGCTAGATACACAAGAGGCATGGAAGAAGCAGGAAAAAAATACCAAAAGTACAATAAGTTTAAAAATAAAGATACAATAAAGGTCTCATGAAGACAATGTAGTTAATGATGAATTTACATATGAATGTGTTCAGATATAACATGGTGACAATGATGCAGGTAATCAAAAATGGCAGAAAAACAATGAAGGGAGGAATTAAAACCACAAGAGACACACAAGGAAGAGTTGTTTTTTTTTCCAAATAAAACAACTAAAACCAAAATCAAGGACCATGGCATTCCTTTGTTTCTTGTTGTCTTTGGTTGGTGTGAGTTCATTTCAGATCATTAAGGTAAACTCCACCTCAGAGAATATGTAATAAGCTTCTGTCTTTCTTTAAAACAAAAAAAACAACAGAATTACAGTGCATGATTACTAAAAACTCTAAAGTGAGACTCATTATGCTGATGAGAGGTCCTGGAATTTCAGATATATTCAGGCTGCTGCACAGCAGTAATGAAGAGAGTGACACCCAGAAGAGACCAACATTTACAAATCCAGGAAAGGATTTGATGTTTTTCTATTCAGTAAAAATCCAACAATTATGTTAAATGGCTGTTTTTGTTTGTGCTTAATCTATTATTCATCGTAACACTATTATATTATGTAACTGTATAAAGTTGTGACTACGACAGAAGTGATGATTATACAATAATATTAAATGCCAAAACATTCAGTTGTGAAAAAGTACACACAAATATGTAAATAATAATCCTAAAATCAAGTGGCAGAGCAATGTTTTCTTCACAACAGTATCTGTCTGAAGTGTGTTAAAATTAGTCTGCACAAATTTCTGGTCGTGCAAGACCAAGTAATTATATAGCAACAAAAAAATGTGTTGAACTGAGCATGAGTGCATTTCATGGCTTTTGAATTCACATTTTCATGTGAAAGCCTAAGATTCTGTCAGATAATTTTTCATTTTTTTGTGGTTTTCCTTTTACAATTCACAGAATCTTGCTTTAGTTCTAGTAAGGTAAGTAAAAGATCTTGTATATCATTAGAAAAAAGCCAACATTCATTAATCAACTCCTATCACCCTGTTTGCACCTCTTTCAGTTGACAGCATAAATAGTAAACCTTGGGACTGAATATAAATTGTGCACAGCAGTCTGGTCCACTATTAATGAAATTCACTGGTGATACTTAACTTCTTCTGGTATCCATAGAAATATTCTCTAATGGAAACTCTTCATCTGGCAAGCCAGCAGAAAACAAAGCCTACATTCATTCCAGGTCCCAGACTAACAGCAGCACATACTGTACATCTGGAGAGTTCACTCTCCTGTCTAACAGCTTGTGGATACAAAGAGCTCCTCATTAGCAGGCAGAAAGTCACTGCAGATTGGCGGTTTGCATCTGTCAAACACTCTATGAAGCAGTTTTCCTACTGAGGTTGATGAAATGCCTCTCAGTGGTACATAGACCTATTGTTTTATTGCTCAGACCAAGTTCGACCCTCCTACATGGTCTTGTGTTTGGCATGGATCTGTTCAAGCTGAGGAACTTTCCATTACATCCCTTTAGGCTGTCTACCTTAACTTATAGGTTGAAAGTGCATTTTTGACGGAACCTTTAGATAACTCTTCTTAAACAAGCTCAAACAATGCTGATTAGGCCTAATGCCAACATTATCTCTATGTATTTCTCAATGCCAACAGCAGCACTGCTGCCCTTAAAGCAACACATTTAATGTCAAGCAGCGATGTTTGGCATAGAGCAGGAAAAATGTCCACAAAAAGTTTCTGAGGATCTAGATGATAAATCCAAAATATTGGTCCATGTTGTCCTCTGACTGGGACTTGATTTTTAGTATTAAACAAATGACCAATCCGGTTCTACTCCTCATGACAACAGGGTTTTCAGAAATTATTTGTTTGCTTTTTAGGTAATTTGTTGCTTCTTCCTGCAACTGGAACACAAGTATCAGTGAGAAACACTTGAATGTCAATAATCAGAGCACAAAAAGCACAGACTGGGGCTAAAATGCATGCCATGTATAAACTGCATGTCATATTTATATATATTTATGAATGAAATAGCTGTAGGCATTAATGAGCGTGTCTGCAAATCTGTATATGAAAGGAAACATGAGCAGTTAGCTTTGTGCAGTGATACAGCAGCATGTCAGTGACAGCAGAGAGGGAATATGAAATGGATGGTTGCAGAGTGAACGTGCCATTACAATGACAAACACCTGGTAAAAAACAGCATTACTTCACTCATGGACAAGAGAAAGTACTTAATGGTGATAGATATTGTTTTTTCTGTACATACATGTGTATGTATATATATATGTGTGTGTGTGTGTGTGTGTGTGTGTGTGTGTGTGTGTGTGTGTGTGTGTGTGTGTGTGTGTGTGTGTGTGTGTGTGTCGGCGTACGTTTGTCTGTCTGTTGGTCCATCTGTCTGTTCGCAACATTATTCAAAAATGGATGAACAGATTTGGATAAAATTTTCAGAGAAAGTCAGAAATGACACAAGGACCAAGTGATTAGATTCTGGCAGTGATGCAGCTTTTAGTCTGGATCCATGGATTTGCTAAAGATTTCTGTATCATTGTGAGATAGCAGCACGGCATCACTGTAACCATGACAACAAGTGAACACTACGTCAGCTGCCTGCTGATGATCACATGATTGTGATCCTACTACAAATCCACCTCTACGGACTTATCGGGAAATCATATGACTGAGTTGCCTTGGCGAAGTGCTGCACTCACTGAGTGCTTTTCTTGTTTTAAATTTTTTTTTATATTTATTTATATATATATATATATATATATATATATATATATATATATATATATATATATATATATATATATATATAAACAGTTATATAAGTAACATTCATGAAATTGAAAATGCCATGGCTGACTCTCAGAGCCATTTTGCACATAATGCATTTCTAAGAGATTGTACAAGGTACAGTATAGTCTACACATATCTCATAACCAGACTATGCAGTCCCTCCCTGCATCTCCATCTGTTTTGTCAAGCCGTGGCAGTGAGGGAGATAAAAGGTAGCACGGCTGTTGCACCAGTGGATGGCAACACTACATCGTATGACCTCCTTTGATGGATGCCCTTTCTTCATTTTTGAGCGGAGCAGGGGAATTCACAACCCCACAGCATGGCTCAGATGGAGAGAGAGACTGCTTCAAACCTTCCCCTTGATGTTCTAGCTCTCTCAGCAAGGACGTGCACTCAGTATGCTGCATGCTGTTGTCTTGTTTATGTGGCCTCAGATCTGTGAGTCCCTCAGGGGGGATCATAGGCTGCCGTAGATGGTCATGGCCACACTGCCACCCCTCAAGTACATCCTGCTTTACGTTGTCATCCTGAGGCGACACAGCTGTCCCAGGAGACACTTGAAGGTGGATGGAAAGAATAGTGGGATTTATCAGAGGTTTTGGTTAGGACGTGTTTTCGAATTGATGTCTCATGTTTCCCACAGGCAATAGTCAGTGGTTTGCCACAGGAATGAAATCTTTATTTTCCTAGTGTGTTATGTTGTGATGTTGTGACATCAGGGCCTATGACATATTTCAATACTTTCTTCAGTTCATTTATTGGCACATAAACTCCAGCTCCATGTCCACAGAGTATGCTGATACAATGAAACAATGCTACACTACAAAAAAAAGCTGCAATATTTATCATATTATTAGCACGTGATTTTAGCTTCCATATGTAAAAAAGCACTGGGTGGGATATGGAGATGTTATGATTAAACAATTCCAAAAGTTCCTCAAATATATGTCGATGATAGAGTAGCCAGTTGATGGAAATTAGCGACATTCATTACTCATTTATCAAGTAATTATCAGCAGTGTAGCGTAAGCACTGGAATAGTTACGTTTGCACTCGTTAATAAGAAGCAGCACCACCTCAGTTTGCCTGAGGAAATTATTAAATTAAGTAAAATCTCAAAGAGACTGATGAGAATACAGTTGATCAGTCAGATACCTAAAAGTCTAGAATTCTGATTGAACTGACTCTAGTTCCACACAGAAACACACGAGACCGTGAATTGGTCTAAATGAAAGTATTTATTAACTATTCTACTAAGACAATACAGGTGAGTTATATACAGTGAAAGAAGAATATACTGGGTGTGTGTGTGTGTGTGTGTGTGTGTGTGTGTGTGTGTGTGTGTGTGTGTGTGTGTGTGTGTGTGTGTGTTGGCTGTGGGGAATCAGATTAACATATTAAAGGAAGATAATGCTGGTGAAGGAGGCCAGATAGCGGACGAACTCTCGCAGTGAGCTGGTGATTTGGATTATAGTCGATATGCAAAAGAGAAAGAAGCGTCTAGATTCAAATAATCAAGTTTTTAATGACATCAACTCCAAATCAGGAACAGAGAGGACTTAGCGGTTCTTACTTTGCGCTGTTCTAAGTCTCCGTTTGGGCTGGAACCAGGGGAGGCCGACCGTCTTCACGGTGCACCGAGGCTTGTCTCTTCCTGATGCTTCGTGCGGTTGCTAGGCAACGGTTCTGCCGGTCTGCGCTGTCGGTGGTCTGGACCAGCAGACCTCTGATGTGGTGGTACCACAAGTGATGGAGAGCCGATGCTCCTCTCCCAGGGTTGATGAAATTTAACTTGTTTAACGGTGGCTTTCGTTGTGTTTCAGTCGGCGTTAGCCGAGTAATAAAAGGATGTTGAGACCTGAGAGCCGAGCCGCGGTGAAATTTAGAGAAAAGAAAAAATCTGATTCCAATTATTTCTTATTAGCAAAAACAGATTGTTGTAAGCTCAGGCTTGTATGGAAATGAGCACGCCTGAAATAGGTGGCAAAAATGAAAGAATAAGCTAGCAAAAAGAAGAACGCCGAACAAAGAAAGTGCAAAGGTTACAGTTAAGAAGACGACACGTGTCTAAAAAAACAGAGCTAAGGCGTTGAAGCAGCTGTGGAACGAAGCATTCTGTGTCAGAAAGGAGAGTTTAAGAGCAAAAAGCAAGAGCCAAGAGCCCTAGGAAGGCATTGTCCGGCCTTTTTATCACTGTCCTGGACGTGGAGAGAAACTTTGGTGCGACTTTTAGTAATCTGACGACTCTCTTTGTTCTCAGAAAGAGAGGAGACTGATGTTTATTAAAATGAGTTAAAAACATATGATATTATTTGTGCAAACGCAATCTGTCCATCTCTCACCATGATCTATCAATAGAGCATGATCACAGTCGAGGTTATACAAGTTTATAAGCATGTGGGTTAAAGTATACATTCAAACTATATATCAGATGTGCTCTGGATACTAAACTATACTTCATTGTGAGGATATGTGTTACATTTCATGTGTACGGTTATGAATGGTGCCAGTTTCACATTTTACACTCTTAATTGGAGACAGAACAAGGGTTAAGATATAAAATTCATCCCAACACCGTCGTGTCCTCCGACGTCGCTGGGTAGAACTGTGGGTCCAAGAAAGAAAACTGATTATTTCATTAAAACATCAACTTCATCCCATTATTACCTACAGACGTGAACTCTGGATATGTGATAGAGCAACTCCTTACTGTAACTTTGGTAGGCATGAATACACACAACGCATCTCAGAAACATTTAATTTGACCGTGTATGTTTTCAGTTTAAAACTGTGACAGTCTTAACACAGAATCCACATGTGGGTCATAAAGTTTTACCAACCGTCCTTATCAGATGCCCCCTCAGCAGAGCAGGCAGATGGTTTTCACTGGGAAAAGGGGGTTTAGACATGAAGTGAGTTAGATCAAAAACATTCACAGCAGAAGTGAGAGTCATTGTCTTTTAAGTGGTTCTTCAAGGTGTTGACGTTTGGAGAGACGCTGCTCTTCTCTCCAGGAGGTCTGAGAGTCACTTTGCTGTGAAAAGAATATTGTGGCTCAGTTCTCTTCCAGAAACTGAGTGTTATGAGGTGAATCACAGTCGTCCTGCTGTAATTCAACTTGTGACATTAATGGAGTCTGTTTTCCTGAGAAAGAGGAGTTCCTGGACCTGGATAACGTCCAAAGTGACAGTTTGATGTGGATCCTGAATAAACATCCAAAAAGAAAGGATTTCTTCTCTGATGCATCCTCTAACTAGTTACCAGGGAAAGCAACTATTGCGTTTTTTTTTTTTAGTTTAAATATTTCTAAGAATTTGGATTTTTTTTTCTAAACAGGTTTCATAGAGTTACATATTCTAATTCTTCCAATCACCTTTGAGCTCAGCATTCATTTTAGTGTACTCGGCATCTATGTATATAGAAAACGTCATTCTGCATGGCTGACCGGCAGCTGCTCTCTCTAGTATTTTGCCAATGAGGGCTCTGCTGGAGATCTGAGTCAACTGTTGATAACGAGAGCATGTTCTCATCATTCCATTCACTTCAATCTGTGTCACAAATTATTGTGAAGCTGGAGCAGAAAAGTGAAAGCGCTGGTTGAGAGTATCCGGCAGGTCAGCATCCTCGGACACCAACTGTGCTGCAGTTTTGTGGTCAGTCAGTGTCTTCATGCCTTTCTGCATGCTGCGGGGGTCGTTGCTGTTGAAGCGATCCTAAATGTGCTGCTTGTGTCGGTGCTTTGCCTCCCTGATGCCTCTTTTCAGCTCCTGCCGTGTTTTAGTGATTTTTGCGTTGTGACAGTTTCATGTGTGTTTATATATGTGGTCAGTTTGTTGCCTAAATGCTATCTATCAATCACCATCTCTTTTATCACACTGTATCACATTACAACTGGATTTCATTAAAAAAAATAAATGAAAAACTTTGCTGTTACGTGTTTAACATTAAATTAGGTGAGAAATCGCAAAAATATAGCAAAAAAGAAATTCCTCAGTTATTTGAAACAGGCAAGATGTTCCCTCCATACACAAGTATTTCCTATACTATGGACAGAAAATGTAGATTTTCTCTATTGGTGACAAATGCTGAAAAGAATGCTTTTCTTCGGGTAGATGCTCTCCCTCTACTCCACTGAAAAATGACACTGTTGGAGGAAGTGTTCCACTCAAACATAATGGGAAATTAGGTGACATGCACTAGCAAATGAGACATCTCTTTATACTTAGATTTTTGTATAAAATGTCAATGAAATCAAAAAGATGGGATTTCCATGCACAACCGTCAGATCAGAGGAGGATGGGCAGACTGGTTGGAGGTGATAGAAAGGCAACAGCAACTATAATAAGCACTCGTTAGAACCAAGGAATGCAGAATACCACCTCTGATGGGCTACAGCAGCAGGAGACCACGCCTGTCAGCTAAGAACAGGAAATTGAAACTAATTCACACAGGCTCACCAAAACTGGACCACAGAAGATTGGAAAAACATTACCAGGTCTGATGAGTCTCCATTTCAGCTGCCACATCCAGATGGTAGGGTCAGAATTTGACATAAACAACATGAAAGCACAGATCCGTCCTGAAAGGATCCTCAAATCATCTCAAACTGCACCAATATATGGGGACCTTTTCAATTTCCTGGTCGCTAGCTTGCCCAAGACAGGCGGTTTTTAAAGTGTGAAGGGTCAGGACCACAGGGCATTCCATAAGTGACTGATCTTTCTCATCACCGTTACTCTCAGCATCTGTAACCTCGGGGCTTGTACTGTTGGAGTGAGGAGTGGAGTTAGACAGCAGTGTGAAATGAACTTAACTCTCTGTGCATCTTTCCCTCCTCCTCTTCCCATAATGACATTCTGTGTTTGAGCAATTTCTACTTCACAGGAATTTATTTATCTGTAAAACACAATGTCTCAGGAAAAGTTGTCTGTGGAACTTTCATAATGCAGGTATGACAAGTCGTACTACAAAAACAAAAATGTTGCTAGATAGCCGAATCCAAGTTAAACAGAGTTTTAAAATGGTTGTCCATGTTTAACTAAGACAGCAATGTTTTTGCAGACAGTCACATAATATGGTTTTCAGTTGTTTTCACTGAGTACATTACATATTCAGCTGAAAGCATTGGCCTTTTAGGATATGCTTGAAGAAGACGAGCTCACACTGTAACTTACTGCACACAGTCCAGCTCTCTGCATTGCTCAGTTCACCAGGTTCATTCCCAGTGGAAAAACCTATCGAAGTGTTTCCACAATGGTCATGAGAACACTTTAAAAAAAAAAAAAATGAAATCCTTTGCCATAAAAATGAACAATTACAGTTTCTGGTTTAACTTAAATACCTGATTGTACAGGTTTGACAAGCTTTCCTGCAACAACAGTCTCCATTTTAATCCCATCAACAGTTTTCACAGTGATTATTACAATATATTTTTAACACTTTTAACAACAAATAACTGTTTTTCCCAACAGATTTATGCATTTAATCCTGGTTACATGACGTTAACGGCATCCTGATGACCTGATGCAGCAATAACTCCCAAAGAAATTATACAAAATCTGTGACAATTCTCCTCAAAACCTTGTCAACAAGATGGGGTCAGAAAATGAAAACTATGCCCACATTCCGAAAATTACTTCTTAATTATATTGTAAGAAACGACCTGTTCACAGTGTACCATGGTAATGATGTTTTGGTCCTTTAGCTTAAGCTGCATTAGGGCTAAAGAAAATGACAAATGCTATTGTTTTCCTGAGGAGAATAATGCAGTGTTTCTCTTTAAAACAGAGCAGTGTCAACTTGCAACCCCTTGCTGTAGTTTGCATACAATATGTCTACAAGTTATAACAGCTAAAGTACAGCGATGTCTCTAAATTTTAGCGGTAAATGTTTCAGTAATTCGCAAGGAAAATCTGAGTGAATAAATGGTTTTATTTTGTAACGTTGTTCCTGTCCTCCATCTGGAGCTAATGGTGTAATGGTTTAGGTTAGTGGATTGATGGGCCTGCATGGTAAAAACATCTGAGGTTTACATCCAGTGTTATACTTAAACACCAATACGAATAAAATCCAATGTCTGCTAGCAATGCATGGTGTCATTTCAAACACTATTTTGCTGGATATAAATGTAATTTATAGGACAGGATCTTAATATATGTTATACTTACTTTAGATTATATATTAATTGCATGTCATTTACCTAAAAGACAAGAAACAACCATTTTTGACTATGCTTATGGGTGTATTTTTGTCTATACACATGAATGATGTCTGCTCTGCTCTGTTATATCTCCCTCCAGCTTTAGGAAAGTTGTTTACGGTGCTAGAAAGTAGCATTTTGTAATATGATAGAATGGATTCATGTGTGTTTATTTTTCAGCTGGGCTGTTAGCTTTAAATCAGTTCATCCTCTCCCTCAGAAACCACTTAGAACATCTATTATAATGATGCATTAAAGTGTCAGCATTGCAGTCTGCCTGATTCATCACAGCAGCCTGTTCATAGTGAGTCTGTCTCCCGTGCTTACCTTCTCCCATATTAATGCTTCATTGACCACCTTACACTACATCACATCTGTGTTTGATGAATACACACATGCACACACACACACACACATGCACACACACACACACGCATGCACACACACACACACACACACACACACACACACACACATATACACACACACACACACGCACACACACACACACACACGCACACACACACACAAATATTACTTGCTGAGTAAATTTTAACCCAAATGTGTCACACTCTAATAAAGAACCACCTTGGATTTTTTTCATCATCCACATTCACTTGGATCACATTCCAGAACCATCCATCCATTATCCATCCATCCATCCATCCATCATCTATACACCGCTTCATCCTCATCAGGGTCATGGGGGGCTGGAGTCTGTCCCAGCTGACTGAGGGTGAAGGTAGGAGACACCTGGACAGGTAACAGTCTATCACAGGGCTACACATAGACAACAACAAGCACACTCACATTCACACCTATTCACACCATGCACAGGGAGAACATGCAAACTCCACACAAAAAGATCCTAGGCCAGGATGCGAACCCGGCGACGGTGCTACCAACCGAGCCACTGTGCAGCCCCATTCCAGAGCCATGGTTACAACCGTTACACTGTCACTAAAGAGCCAGCTGATACATAAGTTACATCAAGGCACTTCATGCCAATCGAGTGACCAGGCCGGAAACATGGCAGTATTTCGCCTGATATCCACAATGAGTTGCCATTTCAAATCACTTCAGCCAGACATTGTATTCTAGTCAACAGCAACAACATATTTTGTTTGTACGGCACTTTTCAAAATTCTCAGACACTTTACATTCTAAAATCAGCAAACATTCAAGCAGAGGAACATCTTAAAACAAGTCCTAAAACACATCATAAAAATGAATTAGTATTATGTACTAAAAGCAGTTCTGAACAGGTGGGTCCTGAGGAGTGATTTGAAGGTGGTCAGGTCTGTGCAGTCATGGATGTGTTGGGGTAGGGAGGTCCAGAGTGTGGAGGCAGATATGGAGAAGGCTCTGTCCTCCCAGGTTCAGTGCTTGGTTCTGAGTGGAGGGGAGAGAAGGTTTGCATCGGAGGAACAGAGGCTGCAGGAGGGAGTATGGAGCAGGTCTCTGAGGTATGGGCAGGTTTGGTTAGGATGTGTCAGAAGGAGGACTTTGAACTGGAAGCGTTGTGGGACAGGGAACCAGTGGAGGTTCTGGAGGACGGGTGATGTGTTCGTGGAAGCGGGAGTGGGTTAGGAGGCAGGCAGCAGAGTTCTGGATATACTGTAGTTTACTGAGGACTTTTGAGGATGAACCATAGAGAACGCTGTTGCAGTAGTCACTTCTGGATGTGATGAATGCGTGGATGAGGGGTTCAGCAGCAGCGAGGAAGAGTGAGTTGCGGAGGCAGGCGACGTTTTTAAGGCGGTCCAGGTGATCTGGTTGATGTGTTGTTGGAAGGTGAGGTTGCTGTTGAGAATGAGTCCCAGATGTGAGGTGATGGGGACAGAGTGGAGTTATCGATGGTCAGGGGGAAGCTGTCAGTGTTTTTTTTGTGAGGGATTTGGGGCCGATGATTATCATGTCTGATTTGTCACAGTTCAGTTGTAGAAAGTTGTTTAGCATCCATGTTTTTATTCCACTGAGGCAGTGCCTTTACAGATTGTTAATAGCCAATTAATTGCTAGCTAAATTTATGTTTTTGCTAAAAATCTAAAACTTTGAACTGCAACATTGGTCTGTTTTGGAGTTTGTTTTTCTTTACAGTCAGCAGAACAGCCTTTCAGACCCTCTAGCAGCCCTGACTCTGATGCTATGATGCTGTGATTAGAGTTAATGTTGTGCTTAATTTCTATTACATCAGATTTGGTAGAGTTGCACTTGAGGATTTTTAGAACAGGTTCAGTAACATCGGAGTCGACTGAATCATTCTCACAAGCCCCAATAAGTGACAGTTTTAACTGATTGGAATTAGATTTTCTAAGGTTTTCAGGAATGTTTCAAAACTCACTCTGGCTGGTGATAAGCATGAGGAGACTTACTGACTTGGAAGATGCATTCAAATGTTCCTATTCCATAGACCCCAAGTTTGTTCAGTTTGGCTCTAACAATAGGTATCATGGCAGTCTTGAGGTTCCAATGACTCCTATAACTCAGAATTTTCTATGATTGAATTATTGAAACACATGCGTCTTTGCCACAAAAGAAACTGATGCGCATTTTGATTCTGTTATAGATTTACTGTAGGTGAAAATATGACAATCTGCTGGGACAAAAATATACATACAACAACTTGAATTGTCAGTTTTGGTGATGTAGAAAGGGTAAGAGTTAGTCAGATTTTCTTAGTGGCATGTCCTCTTAACTTCCTGTGAGTGTTAGCTACTGACTACAGCTGGTGACTGCTCTGAGCCAAATTAAATAGACTCACTAAGCAAACCCAGCTACAAAACAGTACAATGGGAAAGTCTGAGGAGCTGCGCAAAGATCTTAAAAGAGTTTTATTTTAACAAGTCAAGAAAGTCATGTGGAGCGACAATTATCTGTGCAAACAGTTGAGCATGAAGTTCATGGTATAGCTGCCATGATCAGAAGGAAAACACCAACTATCACCTGCTGCTGAGATACAATCAATCACACCTGCCAAGAGTCAAGCAACAATCACCAAAAAAGTAAGTCTGCAATTAATTGGGAGCGGCTGGAACACAAATGTCAGTGTCCACAATCAAGTGAATTTTATATCATCATGGACTTAGAAAAACAGCATATCTACTACTAAGCATGGTGGTGGTAGTATAATGCTTTGGGACTGTGCAGCTCCCAGCGGAACTAGTGCTTTACACAAAGTAAATAGAATAATGAATAAGGACAATTACCGCCACATTCTTCAGGAAAACCTAAATCATTGGCCAGAAAGTTGGGTCCTGGAGGCCTGTTGGGTCTTCTAACGGAAAAACCCCATCAAGATCCTGTAGACTGTGCTGAAGAAACAAGTTTGTGTCAGAAAACCCAACAAATTTAGTTAAACAGCATGAATTCTGTCAAGAGGAGTGGTCAAAGATGCAACCAGAAGCTATAGTCAGCTACCAGAAGTGCATAGTTGAGGTGAAAAGAGGCATTTACCTAAATATTAACTTTGTTTTATATATATATATATATATATATATATATAATATATATATATATATATATATATATATATATATATATATATATATATATATATATATATATATATATATATATATATATATATATATATATTCAACAGTAGATTTTTTAATAGCTAAAATCTATAATAAATCTATGAAAGAAGCAAAATTCATGATTTTTTGGTTTGTTTTTGTTTTATTGTATTTTATTTTTGTTGTTGTTTTGACAAAGACTTGTGTTTTTTCTTGATTCCATCATCTAGAATTCTTGGTTGTAGAAGTTATTGGAAACTCAAGACCGCCATGACATACATGACCTTTACAAGTGTATGGAAACTTTTGTTGTATTTTTTAATTTTTTTTGTATTGTCGGTATTCTAGTTTCAAATAGATAAAATTAATGAATCTTTAATGATAATCACATTGCCCCTTTCTATCTACTGAGTGTACTTGCATACTGTTGTTTTCCAGTGAATTTTTGCTTTTAGTGTTGGCGTGGTAAAAGCACTTCAGCTGCTCAAGAGCTCCTCACAGACAGCTAGCTGAGGACAGAGAAGGATCAGAGGTCAGACTTATGCTGGATTGAATGGACTCAACTCCACAGTAGTGCTTACACACTGTTCATTCTTCCCTGCTTGTTGATGTGAAGTCCAAGTTTATCTTATTTCCAGAGAATTTACTTGTGAAATGCACAGTTTGTTCCCCTGAAGCTGCTCTGTTTAAAGTTGTAAAATTATTCTACATTACCACAGATCAGTATAAACCAACAGATGGAAGTGGCTGACATTCATATTGGCTACAATACAATAATTCGAGCACAAATAAAGTAATATTTAATCCTGCTTGGACTATTTGATGCAAAAATTATTTCCAGGATTCAGCTATTACACCACTGCTAGTAGAAAACCGATTATAGCATTGATAGGAAGGAGTTATGCAAAGTTCAATCCCATAGATGAGAGAGTTTGGGAAGGAGAGCCAGCCCAGACCATTTGCATGGTACCACATTTAATTCAGATGAAGGGGGCAGTATGTAATAAAAAGAGTACTGACCAGTGAGTGGTTTGCATGTGGGTGCTAACAAAGGTCAAGGTAAAGAGATTAAGAGGTGTGGTAGACAACGACGGTGTGGCAGCATCAAAGAGTGAAAACACTAGAGGGCAGGAGACTGTGTGCTGACCTTACTGTATTAGTTCATACTACCAGAGACATATCGGATTCAAACTGTAGATGAGTAGCAAGACCATAACAGAGAATGTTTCATCTTAATCAATACTAGGCATGCACCTGTTACATTTCTATCCTCCTCACATTAGAGGAACTTTACTTGTGATATGGTACTAAGTAAACTGAATGCACCATAGTGAAACAGGAAGGCTCTCAGTAGCTTACATGAACAGCTTGGGTCCATTTCTTCTTTCATTTTCCTTTAAGTGGCTGGAGGTGTTTGTGATTTTCTGGCACTGTGGGATGCTGTTCTAGACGTGACATCCACAGTGTAACTGTTCACTCAGGGCAGCTATCAAACAGAGGGGGTATTTTTAACCAAGGCCTTGACCTGCCCATTAACCTTACTCCAGCTCTGATTACAGGTTGCAGGTTATAGGGATTGGCAGGCCTCAGACCGTCTATGTGGTGTGGCCTGATGTGAAGATGTAAAAGAAGAACAGTGCACTCTGCTTGCCTCAGGAGAGACAGGGATTCCCCTGTCTTCTCTAAAGTGTTTTTCTGAGCAGAAAATAAGTTTTGTGGTGCTGATTTGCCTCCAGGTGTAATGGTATCTCTACCTCCCACTCAGGCTTGTCACCTTCAGGAAGGGGAAGGTGCTGTTACAGGCCCCCTAAGGCTGATCACTCATGGGATGCAGGCTTCCCATTTCTTCTCTCCCTCTCTACTCCATACACTTCATTATGTATCTCACTCTTTCGCCCCTCTTTGGATTCATTTCTCCTTGCTACATATTGTATTGTTATTGGCAAGATTTTTTTGTTAGTTTTTTTTTTTTTTTTTAAAGTCTCTAGATCATAAGAATCAGAAGTAGGTGAATGGTGAGTCCTAGCTGACAGTTAATGCTCCAGTTGATCCCAAGGATATTAGATGGTGCTGAGGTCCTGGATTACTGTAGGTTTAAAAAGAACAGGAAATAATTAGTGTTAGCAATAGTGTTTAGATTTCCCTCATATCTACTGAGGTGCACATTAAAAAACAAGAAAAGCACTTAGACAGCGCAGTACTCCGCCAAGGCTGCTCAGCTGACGTATCATTTCTGACGGATGAAATCTCTAATAAAAAATGACCTTGCACTGAGCACAGGCATGTGTTATGCATGTGCACATTCTGTTCACATAACTCTGCCAAGGAACAGCGGAGTTATGTGATGATCGGCGTACATTTGTCTGTGAATCTGTCTGTCTGTCTGTCCGTGTGACACATTACTCAAAAATGGATTTGGATGAAATTTTCAGGGAAAGTTAGAAATGACACAAGGACCACTTCATTACTAGTGATGCGGGTTATAGTCTGGATCCACGGCTTTGTTAAGGATTTCCCATATAGCTGCTGGCACAGTGTCACTGTAACCATGACGTGAACACTGTGTCAGTTACCTGCTGACGATCACATGATTGCAATCCTACTACAAGTTGACTATGATTTATCAGTTGGAAATCATACAAGGAACAAATGATTAAACTGTGGGCTGTTTCTGAGTCCCGCTACATATTTACGTCACATATGTAGCAAACCCCAGCCAGACAATGGTGAAGCTCCTGATGTTTCACCAAGACTTTATTTACGTTCAGCCATCAGCCTTAGTTTGAACACAAATTCACCTTTCTGTCCTTCACTCATTCCTTCACAGTAAGAGCTTGTCTTCATTCCAGCTGCTTCTAAGTTTAGACTCATCCTTTGCTAGACAGCAACAGCTGGAGCGTCTTCATGTCAAGAAACCGCTTCTTAGATAAACACTTCCTGTGTCGCTGGAATGGTGACAAAATAAAAGCCCTTAACATTAAAAATACGCCTTCAAAATAAAAGCATGGCGGGAATGGTTATTTTAACAGTAGCAAAACAAAGGCTTGCCAGAAGTGATGAACTGATCAACAGACCTTTATAAGAGTAGTTTATACGCAATTCAGTATCCATACATAACATGCACATGCATAACACATGCCTGTGCTCAGTGCAAGGTCATTTTTTATTAAAGATTTCATCCGTGGGAAATGATACGTCAACTGAGCAGCCTTGGCGGAGGACTGCGCTCTCTGAGTGCTTTTCTGGTTTGGAATATGTTGTCGTAGCCTGAAATCACCTCTATAGAATCCTTTTAATAGATGCTTCCTGCATAATTCGTTCAAAGTTAGACCTAAATTGGTTTATATTTGGTTTTAAATAGGCCCATCTGGATCCAATTTGTGCAAAGTGGATACCACAGGTAGGCTGTATCAAGCAGCTATTGACCAATCAGTCAAACAGTCTTGTGATGCTGCTGCTGTGCCGGTGGTCTGAATTGGCTGCCTGCATTGCCTGTTCTCAAGTCTTGGCAGATGCTCCTGTAGTTGTGTTTGCATGCTGGAAGCTTCCCTCTCCATATAAATATGGAGAGAACAGTACAGTGAGCCAAATTCTAAATGAGCAGTGACACACTGTTCTGTTTTGGCAGGGTGAAGGCTCAGGGAAGGCTGCAATACAACGACTGTTTCACAAAATATCCTCACAAACATTCAGTTCAGAGAGCACCAAGGGGTTGGGACTCGATTTAGAAAGAAAACAAAGGAGTGAGAGAATGAGAAGTTTGACCCTCTGTTGCATGTTCACTGAGGATGGTATAACTAGTATGACTGTAAATTCTTCTCATTAAAATACAGTATATAATGCCAAAACAAATAGTTGCTTTTTCATTCCATCAGACTGAAATATTTTACAGCATCTGTCTACATTGCATTGTTTTCTGCACACGTCTGTGTTATTCAGCCTGATTCCATATCAACTAGACAATTGGCTAAATTTAGTGGATTTGGGTCATGACTCAATATGGATCTGTGAGGATGGAGCCAGTACTGGGTAGGATGGAGTTAAAGAGGATGAAAATACAGAAAGAAATAGTATTCAACTCTGAAATATTTTAAAACGAGTGTAAGTTTGATGTTCTTGAGGTTCGAGAACACCATAACTATTGCCCACTGTGACCAGATGGTAATCCAGACTTAGACCTTTTTTTTTGGCTGAGAAAATTAGTATAAATTTATATTTAATCAACCATGAGTCAGATATCAAATGCTGTGTCACTGTTCCATGATGATCTTCATGGGAAGACTGCTGCATTAGGTTAACTACAATTAACTTCAACAGACAGTGGAAGTGAAATCATCAAGAGATACATGACCTAGAAAGCAGTGTCATGACAAGTTCAAGAGCTAAAAATGATTAAACATGCAAGCTGGTCTTATCCTGTGAGGTTTTCTCAGCTCTATGCCACAAAAATGCTTCATAGTGAACTTTCCTACGTTAATGCTGAAACCCTTAGTCTCCTGTTGATCCCCAAGTTGATCAGAGATGGAATTAAACTTATCTGACAGGGACTTATGAAATTCAAGACGATTAGAAAATTAGAAAATACTAATCGTACATCTGTCATGTTTTCTTTCTTTTTTTGTTTTTAAATCTCTAAAATTGTAGCTATTCTCATTGTGAAAAGAATATTGAATTTGAATAGGGCTTGGCACAGGTGAAGTGAACAACATTGTCTATCTCTTCATCATGGCAACTGTTAGTGGGTTGGATATATTAGGCAGCAATGAACAATTTGTCCTCGAAGTTGATGTGTTAGAAGCAGATGGGCAAGCGTAAGGATTTGAGCAAGTTTGACAAGCATCTCTGCTGCTCTTGTGGGGTGTTCTCAGTATGCAGTGGTCAGTGTCTATCAAAAGTGGTCCAAGGAAAGAACAGTGATGAACTGGAGACAGGGTCATGGGCGGCCGAGGCTCACTGATGCACGGGGGAAGCGAAGGCTGGCCATGTGGGCCGACATGGCCCAACAGAAGAAGTTAATGCTGGTTCTGATAGAAGGGTGTCAGAATACACAGTTCATCACAGTTTGTTCCATATGGAGCTGCATAGCTGCAGACCAGTCAGAGTGTCCAGGCTGACCCCTGTGCACTGCCAAAAGCATCAACAATGGACATGTGAACATCAGAACTGGACCATGGAGCAAAGGAAGAAGGTGGCCTGGTCTGATGAATCACATTTTCTTTTACATCCCATGGATGGCCGGGTGCGTTGCTTACCTGTAGACATGTACCACCTACCTACCTTGATGCAGATCATGTACAACCTTTCATGGAAACTGTATTTCCTGATGGCTGTGGCCTCTTGCAGGAGGACAATTCACCATACCACAAAGCAAAAATGGTTCAGGAATGGTTTGAGTAGCACAATAGCGAGTTTGAAGTGTTGACTTGGCCTCCAAATTCCCCAGAACTCGATCCAATCAAGCATCTGTGGGGTGTGCTGGATAAACAAGTCCAATCCATGGAGGCTCTACCTCGCAGCTTACAGGATGTAAAGGATCTGCTGCCAACATCTTGGTGCCAGATACCACAGCACACCTTTAGCGGTCTAGTGGAGTCCATGCATTGACAGGTCAGGGCTGGTTTGACTGCAAACGGGGGACCAACACACTATTAGGCAGGTGGTCATGATGTTATGCCTGATCAATGTATGGATGAGTTTTTTTTTTAATTAATATGACACAAACATCCACTAGTACTAGGTGGGAAGCATATAAGGCTTTTCTTAGAGGGCATATAATAAACTACACTGGCTACACTGTAAAAAAAAAAAGTCACAACAAAAAGACAACATTTGGGGGACAAAATTAGAATACATTAGACAAGAAAAAGTTTATCAGAAAAGTGACCCAAAAACAGAAAAACACTTAATGTAAAGAGCAGAGTACGACAAGCCAACGGCCTCCTGAGCAGCTGCAAGTCTCTCAAGACTCAAATAAACCTTTTATGAACAAGGTGATAAAGGAGGTAAACTATTGCCATGGCAAAAAAAAAAAAAAGAAAAAAAGGACAACTGGGCTGTTTTGGTAGCAAAAAGGGGACCAACACACTATAAGGCATGTGGTCATAATGTTAAGCCTGATCGGTGTATGTCTAATTAATCAAACTATACTCAAATTAAAGTACATGCCATTCAGTGGGTAGTGATGAAAGATGTGGGCATAAAAAAACAACACTAACAACATTCAAACAGCAGCCTACCACACTGAAAATTTGTTTGACAGTGCGTGTCTTCCACCAAAACAATTCTGCCCATCTCTATTTTGAGTAAACACTGCGGCCACATCCTTTGCTCAGTACCGTCTATGATAACAGTGATGGTTTTAAAGAGAAAGAAACAAGCCATATTGTTTTTTTGTTTTCTTTTCTTCTTTAGCGAAATGTTAGTGTGCTGCCAGATCATTATGTACTACAGAATGGGCTGGCTCAGTGATACTGTTCTGTGGGAGATCAGTCTGGTAAAGATCCAAAGACATCTTTGACCACACTGTGAACTCCAACTCTCTGTGTCACTCAGCTTTAACTGCCACAGATGACTAAATGTTGGATTCAGGTCATCCACAAAGTAAACTCTGTCTTTTGTTCCTTTCATGCCATCACCGTTTCATTGCACTGTGTGACAAGGTACACATAACCATCATTAATGCAAATACTGTTAAAAGAGATGCTTGCTATTGAGCTGCTGCCTCACTGCCACATTGACAAGCACAATCCCCCACTTTGACTTTAATTAATACTAGTGTGGTAGAATGTGTTGTTCCAGTTGAGCTGTCACTGCTATAAATTCACCAAACAGACTCTATATCAGGCAGCTTGACAACTGTTCACTCTGCAAATAGATGAAAAAGTGATGCACAGGGCTCTTTATGCGAGGATTAGTGAGCTGGAGAAAATGCTACACAAGTGATATTGACAGTGTTGATCTTGGCAGAGAAAAATCTCTCATGACTGCTTTTGGCATGCGAGGATGACACTGTGAATCATGTAAACACATGTGCATATGAACACAGTTTCTACACGCACAGACACACACGGATTCATGGATTCTGCAACACACTGTGTGCACATATTTATTGTGTGCCTCAGTGCGTCATACCTTCATATCACCATGACAACGAGAAGTACCGGTACCTGACTGTTTTGGCCAGTTCTGTTTTTGTGTGTATGTGTGTGTATGAGTTTGTTCTTATTGGTTTTCACCGAGCAGCAACACATCATCCAAGTCCATTACACAGCATTACTGAACTCATGCTGCGACCCAGTTATCTCTTTAACCCAAATAGGCAAGTAAAAATATTCTCTTTGTTCATCACTTTTATTGTAGACATCTGTTACATGAACACAATAGAAGAAAAGTACTCTGAATACTTGTCAGAGTAATGAATAACAAAGGACTAAGGTTCAATAATAAAAAAAATATATATATAAAATCTCAAGACCACACAAATCATGAATGCATCTACAACCAAATACAAAGTATGTGTCAAAGCTTGATATACAGACAGTTGCCAATTTAAAGGAAAAATAAACACTGCTGAGTGTATGTTGCTGGGTCATCATAGGATAAAGGTTATTACCTAGAACAACTTTATTCATTTGCAGCGACCCCTTTCTTTAAGATGAAACGTGAACCCAAACCCTGCCACAGCATAACAGAGGCACAGGATCCTCTCACTGTAGGACTCAATGATTCAGGACTGACCTTTAATTTATCTGCTGTCTGTGTATCTTCCTCCTCTGTGCCATAAATCTTCAATGTTACTCAAAAACTACCTGGACACATCATGAGCCACACTGTTATACAAACATGTCCCTTCAACATCATGAACACACTCACTGTAGTTGGTGTGGATTAATGAATGGCTGAAAATAGCAGAGATGAGGCAAAGTCAATGTTTTGCCAGAGACAAATACAGAGTCCCGTCCCAAATCTAGACCAGACTGTGTTTTAAGTTGCAAACAAGTCATCAATGATCTAGGAACAACAGTCAGTGACAGATATCCACCCATCCATCCATCCATCCATCCATCCATCCATCCATCCATCCATCCATCCATCCATCCATCCATCCAGCCATCCAGCCATCCATCCATCCAGCCATCCATCCATCCATCCATCCATCCAGCCATCCATCCAGCCATCCATCCAGCCATCCATCCATCCATCCATCCATCCATCCATCCAGCCATCCATCCAGCCATCCATCCAGCCATCCATCCATCCATCCAGCCATCCATCCATCCATCCAGCCATCCATCCAGCCATCCATCCAGCCATCCATCCATCCATCCATCCATCCATCCATCCATCCATCCATCCATCCATCCATCCAGCCATCCAGCCATCCATCCAGCCATCCATCCATCCAGCCATCCATCCATCCATCCATCCATCCATCCATCCATCCATCCATCCATCCATCCATCGCTTAATCCTCATCAGGGTCATGGGTTGGCTGGAGTCTATCCCAGCTGACTGAAGGTGAAGGTGGGGGACACCTGGACAGGTAACAGTCTATCAAAGGGCTACACATAGAGACAAACAATCACACTCATATTCACACCTACAGACAATTTAGAATCACCTAGTAACCTCAGCATGTTTTTGGACTGTGGGAGGAAGCTGGAGAACCTGGAGAAAACCCACACATGTACAGGGAGAACATGGAAACTCCATGCAGAAAGATTCCAGGAAGGCCGGGACACGAACCGGGGATCTTGTAGCTGCAAGGGGAAAGTGCTAACCACCAAGCCGCTGTGCAGCCCAGTGACAGATATTTGTTTATTCACTGTAGAGGAAAAAATGGTCCATTGAAACTGAGTTTATTTCCAGTACAAGGGGTTACTGGGAGTTCAGCAATAGTAGGCACCTATTAAGTTATTTAGATGAGTTTGCTGTTTCTCAGTAACATTAGAAATCATCCTTGGGGTTTTCGATGTACATATACACAATATACACAACCAGCAGTTGGTGGTTGTTGTGACATCTTGCTTCTGTAGAAACTGACCTTGTTGTTGGACAACAAACCAAATCTTGCTACACAGTTCCACATACTGCAAAAAACCCCAGAAATAAATATAAAATAAAATGGTAAATTGACCATCACACAGAAGAGGCATCATGCGGTTATTCTGGGAAAATGGAAAACTGTTCCCAAGAAAAGAAATGCCTTGAATATACCACATAAGGAAGGCAGGCTGGCGGGGGCGGTGTGATGATACGTGTTGCATTCTCCTCCACTGTTCTCCACCACCTTCATAGGTCTTGTCTCTTCCATGCTTTGATGGGTCAGAACC